>JAWPHD010002270.1:0-265852 GCA_037043455.1 Cyrtodaria siliqua
AGTTATTACGCTTCACTTGTGCGATGACTGGACTACCTCTTGGAACTTCTATGATTGTACCTACTGAAACCCCAACTAAGGGAGGTGAGTGCATGAGCTTTCGTCCCTCGGGTTTTCTGGTCGTAGCCTAGATTGGGTTTTCTCTTTAGCTGCAACTACTATGGTTGTTTAGTACGATTCTGGATACATCCTGAGATGTTTATTATTTTGTATGTGTTTCTTTAGTTAGTTTCTCAGGATGTGGACTTTATTGTTAGGAGAATTCCTTTGATGGGATGTAGTTTTGTTTACACTGTCTTGTCTATTTGGGCGTTGAAAGACAGGATAATAGCGAGGATTGTGCGCATCATAAAATCGATTCAAGCTAACCAGTAGGCCTTTATGCCTACTGACCGTTCCAAGTCGGTAACCCTGTCTTCACCATCTTTCTGTGTTTTTTGGTCTCTTTTATTGTATTTTCAAGTCTCTTGTTTGCAGTATAGTGTGGACCTACGAATGCCATTTGCGCTCGGACGCTGTGGTTTCTATAGGACCCTATATCTCATTTTTGTTGAATGTGTAGACTTTGATCAAGTTACTACAATGACCACACAGTAATGTATAGGCAAGGTTTGGATCAGATCCATAAAAAATGAAGGGGCTAGAATGTTCACAAGGGAAAAATATAGCAAGTTTCATTAATTCAAGGGCAACAACTCTGTTGTTACTAATCCGATCTGGGCGTTTTTCAAACTCATCCGAACTATCATTGATATAAAGAGGTTGGTGAAGTTTTGTTAAGATCGCATGACAAATCAAGAGACCCAGAGTGTTCACAAGGCAAAATATAGCATTTTTCATTAATTCAAGGGCAATAAACTCTGTTGTTACTAATCCGATCTGAGCGGTTTTCAAACTCATCCAAACTCTCATTGATATAAAGAGGTTGGTCAAGTTAAGGGGTTAGATTGTCCACAGGCAAAAAAAAACGGACGATGGACAGCTCGCAATCCCAGAAACATATCTGAAAATCATTTATATTATTAATTATTTGAATTGGTCAAAGCATTTAGTAAGTTGCATATTACTTTTTGTTGATAATATTGCACCAAAAACGTATTTGAATTACAAATGTTATCTTTAATAATTAGTAATTCTCACCATTTACTGTTCAAAACAGGACCGACCCTTCATTTTCACCAAACATCATCTCACACTGAAAAGAGTATGATAATGGATCCTTTGGAAACGGCCGAAATCGACACATTCGAAATATTGCAGTCTCGGTTTGATTGAGACTGTTCACGAGCGGTGTGAAATATGCTAGCTACCGCTCACGCCCTCTAGCCCCCGGGTTGAGCAGAACTCAATATTAATAAAATCATTGGTACAAAATGTTAATCATCCCGAAGATGCATGCATACGGCCGGTGGACATGGAGTGTCTTTCCTCCCCATGTCGTAAGGCGTATGGTCCCAGTATCTAATAAAATTAAATGCCCCCGAAGAGCGAAATAAACATAATGGAATTTAGTTGGGAGCAACGGTGTATGAAGCCTGCATATCCCAAGTAACAGTCAAAAGACAAAAAACATTTTCTTTGCATACTTATCTAACAATGAAAATACTCAATGCTGATTGGCTATTGAGGAGTTTTTTAAAAAGCTATATAAACCTCTGACGTCACGCTCCTTCGATCGGTCATTTTAAATGATTCTTCAACGTTGGAAAACATCCAAAACAACAATTACGTTAGTTTTGGGGCAATGTTACGTTCAAACAACATCTTGAACTTGTTCGAAACACGATAAAGCTGTACATTTTCTTCATTTGGTGCTGAGAGATGGACGTACAACATGTGATAATGTGTTTTGTGTTATGTTCAATCTATCAAAAATGTTATCCTATGCGTCAAAGGTACTACAATGTAATACTATGAAAGAGGTTATTTGATACTGTAGATTTTACTTGTTTACTATACCCGTTGCCGGGCATTTATTGATTTACATACATAGTTTATATTACACCTTATCATCCCTTATTTTTTTTTGTTGGATAGTTTTATCTTTATATATTTACATTAATTTTTAATTAATACTTCTTTTTTTTATATTTTTTTTGTGCGCGCAATATGACCTGTTTATGTGTCGACGTGCCGTAAAAGCACCATTCATTCATTCATTCATTACTCTTGTTTTAGATTTCCTGAAAGAGATCAGACTAGTTATAAATCATTGTAATGTGTTCTTATATATATTTACTCTGTTTATATACCCGTTGCCGGGCATTTATTGATTTACATACATAGTTATATATTACACCTGATCATCCCTTATTTTGATTTTATTTTTAATAGTTTTAATCTTTATATAGTTACATTAATTTTTAATTATACTTCATTTTTCATATTTTTTTTGCGCACAATATGAGCCTATTTATGTGTCGACGTGCCGTAAAACACCATTCATTCATTCATTCTATCCAAAAATGTGTGTATATAAATATATAAAAATACATGCCAGATAAAAAACAAAATATATTTCAAGCGGGTTTATATTGTGCGAGATCAAAACCTGGTGGTTGGGACTTGAATCACATCGAAACCACGGGGCCTACCAGGTTTTGATCTTGGACAGTAATAACCCGCTGGAAATATTATATTTCTTAAATAAAACACTTCCGAGGCAGGAATGGTAAAGAATCTGCGAGGTATATAGTTACTGATTCTACACAGGAAAGACTGGGTGGTCTGCCTCTGCCATTAAATAATCGACTGTCAATTATAACCTAAAATGTGCTGAAAACCAACCAACTTTAGATGCATATAGGGTGTCTATGAAGGGGATGGGACTTCCATGGTGTAACAGGCTGTGTACAAGTTAAACGTTGCAAATTCTTCAGGACTCATTCAATTGAATTGTTCAACATCAGCAACACATTTAGAGCGGCCCCACAGAGAAGGGGAGGACTCCTAGGCATCCGGGAACCATTTTCTACTCATACTGAATAACTTCCTAATGTTAAGATTTCAACACTAAATATTAGGTGCATAAATTAAATCCATATGTATATAAGAAACTGTTATAAATTGTGATAATTAATTTTCTAAAATAACCGGTCTATCCCTTTAAAGTGACACATGGCAGTCCTTCTTTGTTTAAAATCAGTTTTACAACATAATAAATTTACATATATTTGCAAATCATTATTATTAATTATTTGAATTGGTCAAAGCATTTAGTAAGTTGCATATTCCAGGTTGTTGATAATATTGCACCAATAGCATAAATTATTTGAAATTAAGGAAGTTTAAAGAAGAACACCTCAAACTTGAATAATATTTCATCTGTAATAATTAGTAATTCTCACCATGTACTGTGCAAACAGAATGAATGAATGGTGTTTTACGGCACGTCGACACATAAATAGGTCATATTGTGCGCAAAAGTTGCAAACAGGGCACCCACTTTGTTTCACCAAACAGCATCTACACTTACATGTTCACACTGAAAGATAACAGCATTTTCTTTACATGCTTATAATGTGACTTCTAGGCAGGGATGGTAAAGACAGTGAGTTTGAAACCTTCTCGCCTCTCACTGCTGTGGGTTCAAATCCCACTGGGAGCTCAACTAAGTGAAAATGTTTATTCTTACGGATAGCAGGAGGGATACACCTACTGGTTCTACCCAGGTAGGCAGGTAGGAGTGGGTGGTCTGCCTCCAACACTAAAAAATTGACGTCATATATAGCCTAAAATGCACTGAAAATAATGTAAAACATTATTTAATCAACCAACTTTACATGCTTATTATATATGGTGTCTGTAAAGGGGATGGGACTTCCATGGTGTAACAGGCTGTGCACAAAAAAATGGTGCAAATTCTTCAGGACATTCATTCAATTGAATTGTTGTTCAACATCAGCAATACGTATAAGCTCAGTTCATTTAAAGCAGCCCCACAGAGAAGGGTAGGACTCCTAGGCATCCGGGAACCATTCTCTACTCATACTGAATAAATTCCTATTGTTAAGCTTTCAACACTGAATATCAGGTGCATAAATTAAATCCATATGTATATAAGAAACTGTTATAAATTGCGATAATTAATTTTCTATTCTAATATAACCGGTCTGTCCCCAGTCTGTCCCATTAAAGGGACACATGGCAATCCTTATTTGTTTAAAATCAGTTTTACAACATAATAAACTTACATAATAATATATCTGCAAATCATTATTATTAAGGCAAAAATAAAATAGGTGTTTGCATGCTCTAAAACAAATAGGGTGGGTCGGTAGGCATTTTTTTATTTTTTATTTTTTCTAAGCAAGATATTGTGATATTTTATTAGCATCCCATTGTTTACATGAAAGAAAAGCTTACAACTCTGAACGTATCATATAACACTCCAGGCAAATCATATGGCTTTCCTAAATATTTTACACTTTTGGTGTGTAATTCGGTAATAATTTGCATTGTTATGCCACCAGTGCCCAATGAATTACAGAAAATATAGAATGGTTTTGTTCAACTTCCATCATTGTAAACTAAATGTGATAAATCATTCTTCACAAAAAAGTTTTTTCATTTTGGCATAAAAAGTTTTAGGGTAGGCCCCTTAAAAACAGGGTCATTAGGGAAACCGGAAACACTTACTTTTTCTTTTTGGCCAAAGCATTTAGTAAGTTGCATATTAGTTCTTGTTGATAATATTGCAGCAATAACATATTTGAAACTAAGGAAGTTTACAGAAGTGAACTTGAATAATATTTTATCTTTAATAATTAGTAAGTCTCACCATGTACTGTGCAAACAGGGCACCCACTTCATTTTCACCAAACATCATCTACACTTACCTGCTCACACTGAAAGACAAAAGCATTTTCTTTACATGCTTATAATGTACCTCCGAGGCAGGGATGGTAAAGATGCTGCATTTGAAACCTTCCCGCCTCTCACCGCTGTGGGTTCCATTCCCACTTGTAGGTTATAGTAGTGGAGCACTGTAGTCTAGTGGCAGAGAGTTGGATCCATGATCAAAAAGTTGTGGGTTGATTTCCAGCCATTGCCATATGCATTGTGTCCCTGAATGAATGGTGTTTTACGGCACGTCGACACATAAATAGGTCATATTGTGTGCAAATCTGATGAATGATGATGAAATGAAGGATTAATTAAAAATTAATGTAAATATATAAAGATATAACTATTGACAAGTAAGGGATGATATGGTAGTAATATAAACTATATATGTAAATCAAGAAATGCGCGAAAACGGGTATATAAAGAAGTAAATATATATAATAACTCATTATAATGATTTATATAGTCTGATCTATTTTAGGAAATCTAAAACAAGACTAAAATCTATAGTATCAAATAACTCTTTCATAGTATTAACATTGTAGTACCTTTGACGCATAGGATCAAAGTCTACACATTACAATAAGATGTGTTTGACCGTTAACGGTGCAAAGCAGGGTATACATTCTGGTAATTGCTCAGCTTGTAATACATATGAATGAGTATAACGTGTATGTCCTATCCTGCACTGGGCTAGGAGAACTTCTTCTCGACGAATGGGTCTACTAGAAGAACGCCATTCTCCAAGTCTAGAAGTTGGCGATCATTTCTAAACAAAATCTGTCGAAATGTGTACAGTGTTTGTAGTTGAGAAGAAGATTTTTAAGTTTTTGACCACATATTGTAATGGCGACGCATCTTAGATGTATTTTAACCGAGTTTGTAAAACCTTTAACGGTATTGACCTCAGTATCATCCTGGCGATTGAATCTGACTAGTTCAAGGCATTCGCAACATCTCGTACAGTCTTTCTTCGCAGCATTACTCGATTGAAAAAAACGCAGGTTTCCATATTGGTTACGTTATCGCGCCTTAGATTCACGCCAAAACAAATTTGCATTCAAAATCAAAGTTATCATCCAAATGATGCAATGTTATTCAGCCGATTGCTTCATCAATAGTTTATTTACATGAAAGCAGTGATAAATCTTCATCTTCATTGTAAAAAAACAAACACTCAATGCAAATTATACATCAACACGTGCGGCTGGCAGCCACATTGTTTTACAGCAACAGTGCACTACCTTCCGTTGATCAAAATGTCAAGATTTTGAACATACCGAAGCGCCCTGATACACACGAGGCGGGATCACATGGTTCTGTTTACTTAACTGTATGGAATCCGCACTGAACATTCACATGCGCTTTCATAGGAGCTTACATTTTGAAATACATAAAATAAAATAATGTGTATTCAATTCATTGATCCCTGCTGATGGGGATTATTGTTCACATGCAGGTTTATCCGTCCTGAAAATACGTTTTGCGTATTTCTAACTAATATAAGCTGACCTCGGTAAACCTTAGTTTAAACATATTTTATTACTTATGTTACAGAGAATGAACATCATATGATAATACATATTTATATATAACATACGCAAATGGATTGAACTACAAGTTATAACAACATTAGTTACAGTTCTCTCCATACCTTCAATATTGATATATTATGTATACCGGAATGAAATATAATAACATTTGTAATATGGGTGAATTTGAAAAAAAAATAATAATAGAAACTTTAGAAAGAAATAACACAAAAAGGTGGGGAAAAAAATGGAGGGGGAAAACCCCCGCCTGATAATCCTGCCCTGCCGCCCGTCTCTGTTGAAACCCTACATTCGCCCAACATATTGTTCGAATTAAAGCACCGACAGCTACGTGTAACAAACTTTTCTAATAAATTACTCGATTTGAAAACGTTGAGTGTTTTTGATATATTTTTGAAATTCTTGAAAAATAAATTGATTTTGATCGATAGAGACATCTGAATTGCCGAACAGCAGTTTTCGTGTACTTAAGGGGTGAAATTCTCGCGTATTGGTAAAAAGTTGATGCCTTTCATTCCTAAAACGGTTACATCGGAAAATAAAATGCTCTGCATCTTCAAATTCATTTCCACAAATACAATTCGGATTATCCCTTAGATGGTTAATATATAGATCAGCGTTTAAGTTACTGCAATTGTTTCTTAAACGGGCATGTTGAACTGCTAGGTATCTTTCGCCGTACAAAAAGAACTTGGGTACAAATTGAGGTTTAAAAAGCTGTTTCAGTTTGCTTTTGAAGGTTAAAAGTGAAGGTGATTCACGAATACATATATCAAGTTCGTTCCAGAGTTTAAGTGCGGAAGGAATAATTGACCTTGAGTACAATTCTGTACGTCTGGATAATGTTACAAAATTGGAGTTATTTCTTAAATTATAAGGGTTTGAATCGGATATAGTTGAAGGAAATATTTCGTTCAAATAGCTAGGTAGGTCTCCATTTTTTTTCTTTATAAACTAAAATAAGTTTTTGTATTTTTCTCCTATCTTCCAAAGAAACCCAACCAATTTCATTTAATAACTTTTCTATAGATACAGAACGCGTGAGACCCGTTACGATTCTTGCGGCTTCATATTGTATTTTTTCAAGAGTATGCTTTTCATAAATAGAACAATTATCCCATACTATTGATGCATATTCTAATATAGGTCGAAGATAAGATATATATATTTGGTTTAGAGTTTTGCGTTTCAAATTAAATTTCATCAATCTCATTGAGCCGAGAACTTTGGAAGCTGAAGATACGATATTTGAAATATGCTCATGCCAGGTCCCATCATTACTAAGTGTTATTCCAAGATGTTTATGGTGGTCAACGTATGTAAGCTGTGTATTATTAAAAAGTAAAGCTGGCATTTGTCTCTCTATCAGAGAACAGAACATAACTTCCGTTTTAGACGGATTGAAATTGACTAGCCACTGTTTTGCCCAAATAGAGATCTTTCGCAAATCGTTGTTAATTACAGTTTCCATGTATTTCGTGTCCGATGTAGATACTGTAAGAGAGCTATCGTCAGCAAAAAGTCTAGTTGTGCTAATTAAAGAATCAGCAATATCATTTACATAAATTAAAAACAATAGCGGTCCTAGAACAGAACCTTGTGGTACACCTGAATTTAAGTATTTTATTTCTGAAAAGGTAGATTGGACAAAGACCCTCTGATTTCGATTTGTCAAATAGTTAGTTATCCATTTAATTAGATTGCCTAATATTCCGTGTTGACGAAGTTTGAAAATTAAACCTTTATGCCACACACGATCGAATGCCTTTGAAATATCACAAAATACCATGCATGTAGACTTTTTTTCATCAATAGCTTTACATATTTGATTGTAAATGTCAATTAGTTGATAAACGGTTGAATGACCGGGTAAGAAACCAGATTGCTTTTCATATATTAGATTGTTTGTATGTAAATAATAATAAATATGTTTAAATACAACGCGCTCCATTACCTTCCCCACACAGCTGATAAGGGAAATTGGTCTATAATTAGATGGGGAGTCTTTTGCTCCATTTTTAAACAGAGGCATTACATTGGCTAATTTCCAAGCATTTGGATATTCATTTTCTTGAAGTGACCGATTGAACAATATAGAAAGGGGACGACAAATCGTTTTAGAAGTTTCCTTTAACATACGGTGACTAATTTCATCATGTCCAGTGGCTTTATTTAAAGCTAAAATGGTTAAAATATCAGTTATTTCTGTTTCCGTGATATTAAAGTCACTTAACATGGTGTTAGTTTTTGACCTAAATGCTGGTAGACTTACATGAGAATCATCAATTGATGAAATTGATATGAAATAGTCATTTAAAGTATTAGCTTTATCCACATCAGACACAGAATACGAATTATTAGTGTTAATGAGTGGTGGTACTGTGTCACAACTTTTAGAATTATCCTTAATTAGCATTTTGATAGTTTTCCAATAATTGCGTGGATTAGATGAGTGCATTTCACATATTGAGTATTCAAGATTATTATAAAATAGTTCTTTAGCATGTTTTTTCATGTTATTTACCTTATTTCTGAGTTTTTTTATAATTTTGCCAATCAGATATATTACCTGAGCTGAGAGCCATTACTTTTTGTTTGTCACGTTTACGTGAAATATGTCGAATCTCAGAGTTGTACCATGGCTTATCTTTTGGCCGGATTGTGACAAGACTATTTGGGATACATAATTTTACCAACTCGATTAATTTTGTATTAAAAGAATTTGCAGCAGAATTTACAGAGCCGTTAAGTAATATTGACCAGTCCGTCGATAAAATTAGGTTATTCAATGTATTAAAATCAGCTCGCTTATAATTCCAAACTCTTCGTTTGAAAGGTTTGTTTACACAGAAATTACTTTTTAAAAATGCATATGTACCGTAATGGTCACTTATTTGAGCAGGTGTTTCAAAAACACCTGAATCAAGACATTTTATCTGGTTCGAAATGGCGATAGGATCTAACAATGTACTAGTAGTGTTAGTTACACGTGTTGGCTCTTTGATACTATTGGTCATGTCATTGAATGATAGTATATCTCGAAATTTATGGTTACATGGATTTAATTGGTCTTCGTTTATATCCCCCAAGATGATAATATTAGTTTGTGTTTCCAATACTTTTTCAATACATATATTAACCCTGTCCCAGAATTCAACTGCATAGTGTGGAGGTCGGTAAATAGTGCATACCATAAAAGATTGACTTTGATCTTTGATTTCAATCCAAATTGATTCAGGAACAATGTGTTCTAGTTCCACGACTCTAGATGAAATTATTTCAGAAGAAACATATACTAACAACCCGCCTGAATGTGATGAACAGTCTTTACGATACATTTTATTAAAACCTTCTAAAACCAATAAATCGTCACGGACATCAACCATAAGATGGGTTTCAGTGAAACATAATATGTCATAATCTAAGCAATTATCTTTGATAAAGTCAAACTTATTCCTAATACTACGAATATTTTGGTGCAGTAATGAGAAACATTGGTTGTTACCATCAGTTGGCCCCGGGTTAAGTTCTATATCCCCAGATAAAATCAATAAATCGCGCAAAATAAGAATAAAAAATATATTTTGTATGTCGTATTTTGCTGTATACACACAGTGTGTATAGTCAAACCGATCAGACAATAAATGTTCAAATTGGCAAAATATTAAAACGGTGAACAGTGTAAACTTTAGACGCAGAACAGAAGTTGTCAATGTCTGAATGATACTAATTAATCGATGTTTTAAACATTTCAGTATCATAAGAAAATCTTTTAACGGGTATTTATGAAAGGTATACGATTTGGGATTTGGCTGTCGACTACTGTAATATAGTCCAATGGTCGCTCTCCATAGGTCTAAGTCATTACCCATGAGGATATATTATAAAATCATTACTAATGCAAAACGACCAAAGGACTAATGGGTGTGTGAAAAATGTGTCTTTGAACAAAAATATGTGTGGCGACGGTAGGTAAGCAACAATGGGCACAGAAGGGCAAACATATACAAGCATTATACAGATGAAAACAAACATGATAACTTTCTAAATAGAAAAAACAACAAAAAAAACTAAACAACTGGGGAGAATAATATTTGGCAAATGTTCAAAACAACAAATCGACTATCGTGTGTACTATTATTAAAACAAAAGTCTGAATTACTGAAACAAGTGATATGAATTAAGAAAAAAGCAACACAACATCAAGTTTTACAGTAACGTTCAGTTACATAATCAATCATACAACTTCTTACTGTCGCAATGAGATTGCTTGATTAATAACTCTAAAATACTCTTTAACGTGATGTGCTGATATTTGCAAAAATAATATCTGATTCATTTTGAAAATATTTAAGTATTGCAGTGTAGTAAAATATTCATAATAGTATCATTACTTGTTATACTTAAATATCATGAGATTACGAGTTCAAATGAATTTGTGCAAAAGTTCGTAAATGCTGACTTAGTATATTGTATATAGTCCAGTGTTATATATGTCGTACAGTTCTAATGACCTTTGTAACTAAATAACAAATTAATAACTGATTTGTTTAATTAAACATAGAGGATGATTAACAGAAATGAGTACGGCGATAGGTTATTAACTGATTGATTCAAGATGTCTAACTAAGCTGTATGATCACAGAAATGTGTAAATATATATTAACATGACAAAATAATATTATGTATATTATATACAAAATAGGAATTAATTATTTAATTTATCTTTTTCAAAAATGTACATTTATCATTGGCACAATATTCAATAATAACCCATACAATCCTACATGTGTACACATACATGCACGCACGCACGCACGCACGCACACATACGTATAACACATCAACGCACACACGCACGCACGCCCACCTTGACTTCTACCCTGAATCGTTTGCAACAAAAGGTGGGGCTTATCTCGAGGAACCTCAAGAACTTGTTCCAGGTCTTATGGATATATAATTGCTGTGCAAGTTTGGTTTAATAAGATCAGATAAAAAAATGGAGGGGCTAAAGTGCCCACAAGGCAAAAATATGCATTTTCGCTTATTCAAGGGCAGGTAACTCCGTTATTAGCAATCTAATCTGGCTGGTTTAAGAATCATTCTGAAATCTGAGAGATAGATAACTACTGGTGTTAGTCTCAGTTAAGATCGATTAAATAAATTAACGTGCTAGCGTGTCTACAAGGCAGAATTTGGCATTTTTTAAATAAATCAAGGACCATAACTTTGGTATTACTAATCTGAGCTGGCTGGTTTCGAACTTGTTCCAGCATTCATTGATATAAAGACACAGTGACTGATAAAGTTAGGCAAATATCAAATCAAGGTGCTATCTAGATTTTCCACAACGCAGACTTTGGCATTTTTCAATAAAGCAAGGGCTATAACTCTGGTGCAATATATTGCAAGACCCGTATTGCAATACATATTGCATTTACGTATTGCATATATAGATATACATAATTATGAGAATTTGTCGTAGTTCTTGTTTAAGTAGTTTTGTTGAACTGTGACTTTAAAAACTGGTTTACATGACATTTGTATTTGAATTGTATGTATCAGAATGCAAGTGAACATATACATTTTACAAAAGATATTTGACAATCAAAGAAAAAGTACTTTTTGAGCGCCCCCACTCTTAACATCATTGAGGGTCGGCCCGTCTGCCCCTCAACGCCCCCCCCCCGCCCCCCCCCCCCCCCAGCCTCTATAATTTGTAAAACTACTTGAAAAAATCCACAGGATGAGTGTGCCTTATTTACTGTATAATATCAGTATTTAATTGTCCTTTCGACCTGTGTGCACTCTTAGCCTACACATGTGCAAATCTAATAGACGGATGATAAGGGGTAATATTTTTTTTAACATGTTAAGGATGTTTTTAAAGAGGTAAATCAATACATGTAGGTAGGTGATCAAGGTGAAGTAAATGAATAGGTATGACATTCGGCAGTTGCCAAGTATATGATAATGAATAGGTAGTCTCTTCGAATGATACACGTACCAAAACATGATACACTCAATCTCCACCCTTATTCCAGTCCCCAAACCTGGAAAGGGTCATACGGACCCAATAAATTATCGCCCAATCGCTTTAACGAGTTGTATATGTAAAACCATGGAACGAATGATTAATGAGAGACTCGTTTGGTACCTGGAGTCCAACAAACTGATAACAAAGTATCAAAGTGGATTCCGGCGCCAACGAGGCACAACAGACAATCTCATACGATTTGAATCGTTTATTAGGGAAGCTTTCATAAAAAAGAACATTTAGTCGCTGTATTTTTTGACTTGGAGAAAGCTTATGATACTGCATGGAAGTACGGTATTATGAATGATCTACATGACACAGGGCAGTATACTATCTGTCACACTTTTTAATATAAAGATTAACAGTATAGTAAAATGCATCAGTCCAGGTGTGGATTGTTCGCTATATGTTGACGACTTTGTTATATGTTATCGTGCAAAAAACATGAATACTATCGAGAGACAATTACAACAATGTCTCAATAAACTTCAGACCTGGTCAACTTCGTAAACATCATGAAGACCCTCATCTAACACTGGATGGGTCATCAATACCAGTAGTGGATGAGACACATTTCCTTGGTCTTATTTTCGACCGTAAATTAATGTTTATACCACACCTTAAATACTTGAAGGCCAAATGCCTTAAAGCTCTTAACTTACTTAAAGTTGTTGCAAACACTAATTGTGGAGCAGATCGAGAAGTCCTCTTGCGACTTTACAGATCTCTTATCAGATCCAAGCTGGACTACGGCTCAATAGTATATGGATCGACTCGCAAGTCGTACTTGCAGATGCTCGACCCTATAAATAATCAAGGATTACGACCCGCCTTAGGTGCTTTTCGTACATCACCAGCCGAAAGTCTATATGTTGAAGCCAATGAACCATCACTGTCTCATAGACGAGACAAATTAGCTCTCCAATACGCCATTAAATTAAAGTCTAACCCTTCAAACCCAACTTTCGATAATGTTTTTAATTCTAGTTGTAAACCTCTTTTTGATCGAAAACCGAAGGCCATTCGACCATTTGGTCTTCGTATTAAACCAAAAGTAAGAGACACTGAAATCGACCTACATTTGATTGCCAAGTACAAAGTACCACAAATTCCACCGTGGACTTTGGAAACTCCAACAATTATTTTTGATCTTTGTAATAATAACAAATCCAGTACAGACCCTACTGTCTTTCAAAGCAAATTTAATGAAATTAAATCGAAATACTGTGACTTTCAACATATCTACACAGATGGCTCTAAAGATGGAGATAAGGTAGCTGCTGCAGCTGTTATTCACAAACACAGCATAAAGAGCCGCCTGCCTGACAAGGCCTCTATCTTTTCAACTGAACTTAAAGCAATTGAACTTGCCTTAAATTATATTCAGGAATCTGATGATGACCATTTTGTAATCTTTTCTTATTCCCTTTCATCTCTTCAAGCACTGGGTAATATGAAACATGATAACCCAGTTGTGCTTCAACTTTTAGAAAAGTACAATGCTCTTATAATTGCTAATATTATTATTTTCTGCTGGCTTCCAAGCCATGTAGGAATACGTGATAATGATAGAGCTGATAGTGCTGCTAAGGCAGCAATATATTTATATATATCTAATACCAAATTACCTTATACTGATTTTAAAAGTTGTATTAACACATATATTCGTAACTCTTGGCAAACCGCTTTGGATTTGTCAGTTAACAATAAACTCCATTCAATTAAACCGTTACTCGGAGAATGGCGTTCTTCTAGTAGACCCATTCGTCGAGAGGAAGTTGTCCTAGCCCGGTGCAGAATAGGGCATACACGTTATACTCAGTCATATTTATTACAAGGTGAGCAATTATCAGAATGTATACCCTGCTTTGCACCGTTAACGGTCAAACACATATTGCTGGAATGTGTAGAATTTGATCCTATGCGTCAAAGGTACTACAATGTTAATACTATGAAAGAGTTATTTGATACTGTAGATTTTAGTCTTGTTTTAGATTTCCTTAAAGAGATCAGACTATATAAATCATTGTAATGTGTTCTTATGTATATAAACTTCATCCCTTATTTTAATTTTATTTTTAATAGTTTTATCTTTATATATTTACATTAATTTTTAATTAATTCTTCATTTTTCATCATTTTTTTGCGCACAATATGACCTATTTATGTGTCGGCGTGTCGTAAAACACCATTCATTCATTCAATCTCCAGCCCCCCCCCCCCCCCCACACACACACCCACCCACCCAAAACCCACCCACCAACCCACCCCTACCTCACTTCTCCCAACAGGCAGGACTCCCCCCCCCCCCAAACCCACCCACCAACCCACCCCTACCTCACTTCTCCCAACAGGCAGGACTCCGGGTAAACTTAAATTGAAGAAAAACTCTCTCACATGACACACACTGTGCCAAATAAAGTATATGTGTAGTCTTCCGTTTTATAGTAATGCTTTCTTTAGAAAACATATTTTGAGTTTTGAACTTTGTTGCCGGCAAAAACTTCTATGTTTACTTTTAGTTCCAATATTATCGTTTTTCAAAAATATATTTGGGTGTCATTCCTAACTGCAACAGGGGCGAATGTTTACTTATCACAAGCGAAATGTTTACGTGGGTATTTAATAATTAATAAATTAATTATAACTTACCATGCTTGCTCAGTTGCTGTTTCTGTGGCGGACGAAACCTGCTGACGGAAAAATACCGAGGTTATCCGATGTAAACGGATGTCTAGATGTCTATTTATAGATATCTCACCTGCCGCGTGACTTTAATTTTCACGATAAAAAGATTCCGCCGCGATATAAATATCACACAATTTACGAGAAAGTAACGTGATGTTTCATGATAATTAGTCAGAATTATGACGAATTTTTTTTTTCAAATGTTTAAGATCATTCTTATCGCGTTAACTATTGTGCTAACGTGACGACATAAGTGGGCAGTATCGCAGCAAGTTTTGTTAGATAAAATTGGTGAAAATTAAAGCGAAAAAGTAACTTTATCGCGAAAAAAGCACGATAAAATATCTAGCTATCTCGTGGCAGAAATATGCCACCATACCTATACATTAGTTTGAAAGTCTTAAGTTATTCTGTGAGGGGCAGTGCAAGAACATTGAAATGATCTAAAATGTCGCATCGTTCCATATTCACTAAATCCTGGCCACGAGACTTAAGAATCTGCATGGCTACAAACACCCATTGTAGAAGCTTCTGGTTTTAGGAGGCTACAGGATGGTGAGTGGACCTTTCACCAGACTTACAGACTCCTCAGTATCCAGCAACGCCTGGCAGCCTGCCACTGTGGCATACCTCCTCGTCTCAACAACTTTGAGGCACAGTATTCTAGGGTGGGTGGTGCTGGGACTGGAATCATGTCTCTTTCCTGTGTTTTTAAAGTCTAAGGAACTGCTTCGGGTATGGAAATATAAGGGGCCGTTAGCGATTCATCAGGAGACTGTAATGACACGTCGGGTTCCGTAGGGGTTCATCCAGCATCTGTATGGGTTCATCATGGTTCTGTAGGGGTTCAACAAGGGTCTGTAGTTGTTCATCTAGCATCTGTAGGGGCATGTCATGGTTCTGTAGGGGTTTATCCAGCATCAGTAGGGGCATGTCATGGTTCTGTAGGGGTTCATCATTGGTCTGTAGGGGTTCATCAGGGTCTCTAGAGGTTCAACGAGGGTCTGTTGGGGTTCATCCAACATCTGATGGACATGTTATGGTTCTGTAGGGGTTCACCGGGAGTCTGTAGGGGTTCTCCGGGAGTGTGTAGGTGTTTATCTGGGGTCTCTATGTATACGTCGAGGGTCTGCATGGACACATCAGGTGTAGAGGTAAGGTCATGCATAGATAGGACATCGCCTAGACGTATTGTGGCAGTGAAGATTGGCAGGTCAGGTACTGTAAGGTCAGGCATGGTACTGCTACTTGTAGATAACGGTAAAGATAACACGGAGGGTTTGGTAGGCGTAGAAGTAGCTGTGGCACCAGCTGGAGATTGGTCTGTCGCTGGAGACGAGAGAAACTCTATGGGGATTGACACCATTAGGGTAGTTTTAGGTGCAGACGAAGATGCACATGACTTGGAGACATCTGTGGATTAGGATCCGGGCTACATGTCCTCGGCATCCGCATTGCTCCTGTGAATGAGCTCTTTTGTAGCCGGTGGTTTCATCTCAACTTTACAAAAGAGGGATTGGTGAATATTAATAAAAGCAGACAAGGATGACATCTGGTCCTTGTTTGTAACCTCCTCTCCTATAAAGGGAACTGCCTTAGAACCAGCGGAAATATCTGCAAGACGACGAGATAGGGTCCTCATTGCTTGGTTGTCATGAAACACATGGCTCGTAAGGTAGACTCGAAATGTTGTGAACACATGTTGAACATCAACAAATACCAGTTCTAGGTTTAGCGTTAGGTACAACAGCTTGAACTCATCCACGTCACTGTAGTCCAGCTCGCACTCATCATCAGTCAGCGGTCCGAGTAATTCCGCTGACTCCCAACCACTCAATAATGTTTGTTTCGACCTGGATATTGGTTTGCCCTCCATAGCACGGCACCAATGCAGTATTAACGTCCTTATTTTGACGACAGCTTTGGACAGTCTAGCAGTCTTCGGGTGAATCCTCATGTATTCCTTGGATTGGATAGCCCAACAAAAGCCGTTACCATCACTGAATAGGTCGGAGGGCAAGTCAGAAGGAAGCAGACCGCATGTATCTCCCTGGTATGGACCTTTAAGTCTGATACTCGCTTGAATGTCCTTTCTTTGTTCGTGCAAAAAACGGACCCTATGATGACGCCTACCTAAAGCCCATTGGGACGGTAGCGTTTGATATTTGTCCATGTTCTTTCTTGTCGTGCCCTTAATGGTGTATTCTCTTACTGCTCTGGCTTCTGCCAAGTCATTGAGTACCTTCATTGTGGCTTTCTAGGCTATTGTTTTTTTGTATTATATTTACACGAGCAAATGATTGATGTTGTTTTGCGACCATGGCAGGTGGTGTTGCTGGCTCTGATTAAAGAGTTGGAAGGAAATGCAAGAAAAATAGTTTGGATTTGTGTTTACCTGGGAAATGAGGGAAAGTCGTTCTTCTGCAATTACCTGTGCTGCACCACTAATGCTATTAGTGTTTGTGTTTTACTTATATTGCCTATTGATGCTGCCTTGTTGGTTAGAGTTTAGATCATGGCGGGGATTTCTTTATTTACATTGTCCTGTTTTAATGGGATGACAGTAGGGTAAGTGTGAGGTTTGGTGCACCCTAGAACCGGTTTAAACCCCCAGTGACCTACTTTGCCACTGACCGTTCCAAGGCGGTAGCCCTATTGTCAACCCTTTTGTGTTTGTGATGTCGTTTGCATTTTTTATTACTTTTGCCTTTACGTTTGTCTGTTTGCGTGTTTGTTTTTGTGTTTTGTGGTTGACTGTCGTCCTTGAATGCTGCTTTCCCTGTCCGATATTTGTATCCTTCTTCATTCAACTTAAATTTTGATAAGCAATGTATTACCTTTTTACTCATTCATTGAATATCCTGAACTTATTTCTTTATGTTTATGTTCGCTCTCAAAATTTATTTCTAATATCTTATTATTAACACATGTACTTAAAGGGACACATGGCAATCTTGAGTTTTATTCAAACATTAAAATTTTCTAGTGAATTTAGTTATCCTGCGTCATTTTGACTTTAAAACTGCTTGCATATGATTAAATAAAAAATTGAGATTTCAATTGTCTGCATTATATCACCAAATGTTTAAATATATTATTGATGCACTATTATAAAAAGTTAGTAATATGTAAAAATAATTTGCTTTGAACTAGTCTAACAATTACTATTAATGATTGAACAAATGAAAGTGAAGAGAATCAAGATTGCCGTGTGTCCCTTTAATATTAAAATGCAATATAATGCGCTTAAATTAAATTCATCATTTTGTCTATGCACTTTCCAAAATAAATGAACTGTAATTATATTGTCCTACTGTTCAAACTGTTCATACATACACTCGTGCTATATATATATAAGTTTTAACAAAATGTTTGTCATCAAATGATTGTGAGGCTTTATCGTTTCGTCGCAAGTAAAAAAAGTATGATAATGGACCTTTGGAAACGACCGAGCACGACACATACGAAATATTGCAGTTTCGGTTTGATTGAAACTGTTCATGAGCGGTAGTGTAATATGCTAGCTACCGCTCACGCCGTCTAGCTCCGGGTTGAGCAGAACTCCATATTTATAAAAATCAAATTAAAAAGCAAAACTAGTTTAAGACATGACTGCAAAAAGAACGTAATTATTTTACATAGGATGGGTGGGGTAAATATTTTGAAAATTAATTAATTATGCCTAAAGTGTTTATTCCTAAATCTCCGGTTCTATATCAAAGGAAAAGGAAGTCGAAAGGGTCTTTTACTCGGACTTTTTACAGGTTTGTGCAAGCGAACATTGTGTGTAGAAGGTCAAACACGAGAGCATATCACGCTGCATTCCTCTAAAGATGGCGGATTTCATTGATAAGTGTGTTGATTCTTCTGACAGTGAATCGGACAGTGCATGTTCCGCAAAATCAGATATTTCTGACTTAATAGACTATAGTTTTGAAAGTAATGATGGGTCAGAGTTACCCCTTAATCCGTATTTGAAAAGGAGGTGGTCAAGTGATGATGATAGTGATAGCGATGGATCCGAAAGTAAAAGGCGGAGAATTGAAGAAGGTATGAAAATGGTGGATCGTGAGGAGCCCATACTGATAAGCAGTGAATATGAGCTCATGACCATCAGTGTTGGGGCGAGGAGACCAAGAAAAAGGTACAATTTTCTCCACTTGCTAAGAAGGATAACAATATCGGACAGGGAAAGCAGCATTCAAGGACGACAGTCAACCACAAAACACAAAAACAAACACGCAAACATACAAACGAAAAGGCAAAAGTAATAAAAAATGCAAACGACATCACAAACACAAAAGGGTTGACAATAGGGCTACCGCCTTGGAACGGTCAGTGGCAAAGTAGGCCACAGGGAGTTTAAACCGGTTCTAGGGTTCACCAAACCTCACACTTACCCTACTGTAATCCCATTAAAACAGGACAGTGTAAAAAAAGAAATCCCCGCCATGATCTAATCTCTAACCAACAAGGCAGCATCAATAGTCAATATAAGTAAAACACAAATATGCTCGTGTAAATATAATACAAAAAAGCAATAGCCTAGAAAGCCACAATGAAGGTACTCAATGACTTGGCAGAAGCCAGAGCAGTAAGAGGTCACCATTAAGGGCACGACAAGAAAGATCGTATAAGAATGATTAGTCATAGCCCGCAACCACATCCTTGATAAGAGGTAAAGTCATCCAAAAGTTTGAACCTATTACATTGAAAACTCACCTAAAAAGAGAAAGAATTGAACGCATGAATAACGTATTGAGATTGCAACGTGAACTGGCATCTAGTTTACCTCCAGGACCTTCTCGAGGAAGTCAAATTGGAGCCCCCGGATGTGCCGCCCATAATGCCGACAGTCCCTTTGCCAGATCAATGTCCCCCGGAAGTTTGCTTGCAGGCCTGTGTGGACACCTCTACCTGTTGTACGGAGCCCTCCCCTTTGCCGCAAGAAAGTAGCGTTTTGCTACAGGTAGGTCAAACATACAGAAGAGTCCCCCTAGAAAAGGTACGACTGTGTGTTGTATGTGACAAATATATCATGAGAACATTGTGGAAATTACACCTGTCTCTTAGCACACATAAGTCCTGATTACTGAATCACAAACCTCACCACGAACCCGGATTTAAAGGTCATTGGACAGCAGATGATGTCTCGTCTTGTACAATATGTAATACGAAATATATCAAACCTTTGCACCACGACCAGGCCACATATAAGTCTGAGGAAGATGACCTATCTGTGTATTACCAAACAAAAATCTACAGTGCTGAAAAACTGAAAACCCCAACCCCTTTTGTCCCCCAACCAGACCCAGATTTGGATGAGATAAACAGCTTACTCCCCCCACTCCCCTCAGCAGACGTGTCAACAGAATTACAATGTGATAAAATATGGGTGCCGATCGTGAAGAGTTGAAACAGTGCTCAATATGTTCGAAAAATGAAGAAAGTGTTATATATCAAAAGGATAAGTGGTTTTGTTCAAAGTGTGATGTGCGTTGCTATTCTGTTAATTATTTTGAGAAGCATCTGACCGGAAAGAAACATAAGGAAAAGAACAAGAAAGTAGTAGATAAAGCTGTAGTGCCAAAAAAGGTACCACATAATGTAAAAGGAACACCAAAGAAAGTGACCAAACCAAAGAAAGCACCTGAGAATTCACCAAAGAAACCACATGAGTTGGAGAAAGAAGGTGTGTGTGGGGTGTGTGACAAGGTTTTTACCCGTGCGCGGAATTTAAGTAGACACCTCAAGTCGAAACAACACTTAAAGAATGTCAGACTCCAAAATGAACCGGCCGGAAAACAACAAGGAATTGAAGAGACTGGAGAAGGGACAAGGAAGGGGAATTTATTCTTTTGTTCTCAACCTAAATGTTGTAAATATAAATATACTGATATGCTCCATAGTTATGTATGTAATATGTGTAAGAAAATATTTTCAAGTGCGGCCGTACTGAGAATCCATAAGAAAGTGAATGCACATCAGCGGGTAGTTGACCGTAGAGAAAGGGTGATTAGGCACACCCGAAAGATTTCCAGTAGACGGCCGGACTTGAGAAAACATTTTCTCAACAAAAATCAGACCGGTATAAGCGTTTACATTTCACAAATGGTGTAGGCGGATGTAATGAATTTGGTTTAGCGGGGCATACCCATAGTCATTTTGTATTGAATACTCAGGTAAAAGTAACTTTCAAGAAATTGAAAAGTCGCTTAAAGCGACTGTTCAAGATTAAATTTGCGGACATTCAGAAAGTTAAAAATGTCCATCTGGCTGTGCGCTATGTAACAAAAGAAGAAAAAATGGCAGTTGTCGAAGGTTTCGATAAATAGTTAACCTCCACAAGGTGGAGAGCCCATCTTTATGTTAAGATGCATCCACATTCAAAAGGTGTTGACTGGAGGTATTACATACCCTCGTCAATAGCCTCTTGTGACAGAAAGATATTTGAAAGTGTTGTAGCACAGGAATTGCAGGAGAACGACTTGGCTGAGAATCTGCAAAAAATGATTGATGTTGTTTTGCGACCATGGCAGGTGGTGTTGCTGGCTCGGATTAAAGAGTTGGAAGGAAATGCAAGAAAAATAGTTTGGATTTGTGATTACCTGGGAAATGAGGGGAAGTCGTTCTTCTGCAATTATTTGTGCTGCACCACTAATGCTATAAGTTTCGAAATTGGTTGTACCAGAGATATTGCTTTCGCTTATAACAAGCAAAAGTATGGTCTTTTTGATTATGGTCGTTCAACGACAGAGATTAATTATAGTGTTTTAAAATCCTTGAAGAAAGGTAGAATTTTTAGTGCCAAGTATGCCTCAGCCTCTAAAACATTCGCATCTCCGGTTATCGTTTGCTTTGCCAACGAGTTACCGAGCAAGTCCAAGGTGTCGCTTGACCGGTGGGATGTCCGGATGATAGGTGATGGTACTTTGGAACGGCTTGATTGTTTTGGTGAGTTTGGACCATGTGATAGAGATCACATGTGTCCAAACAAATGAATTGACAACACGTTTGTTTTGTTAAATAATTAATTTTTAACTGTTTATTGTATGTATTACACATAATATTCTTACCCAAGACTTGTATACATTAACAATTAAATAAATGAAAAAGAAAAAAGGTGCGCAACACCAAAGATCTACGCAATGGTGCTGTAGTACTTTGTTACTACACAATGTTCGAGTCCTTGAGAGATCAAACGTTGCGCATACTTCTTCTTCACATTCAAACATGGTTGAGGATCCTTTATTGTCTTAAGGTAAAAAATCACTCAAGCCAACAGAAGATCTCAACAACAGAGGTATTAGTTGTATAAATGTAGTTTTAATGTGTTTTTTTACAGCGATGATCGCCCGGATTAGGAAGTATGCTTTCGGAAATTGCCGAATATCCAATAAACTCAGTCCGTCCATATCTCTTAGCTATTGTTCATCACAATCAGTTTCATCAATTCCATTAGCATAGCACATGTCATGTCTGCGACATATATTATCCAGTTTATTACTTGGGGGTCCGTTGGGTAAAGGATTTCCAGGACCGCAGTATCTGTAACCAGGTAGCGTGAAGTCCAGCATCTCAAATTAAGGTGCGATGTCTAAGTAAGTCATACGTAATTGACCTGGGTTACCTCCTATCCCATTATTCTTGATCCTAACCGTGTATGCGGCAAAAGCAACTTTATAGTCTGCCACCTGTACGTTTTTCTTGACCGTAATGCGAGGACCTTCCGAGACAGCGTTATCCCCTTCTGACCAAATATCTTCTCGCCAGTGGCCAAAGTCCCCTATATTACTTTCAATGAACGGGTTGAATGTAACCAGGCATTTTTGCCATATTGGCTCCTCCGCAGTGTTGTTAGTTCCGTCAGGTTTTCTAATGCCTCCCCATGTCCGCATTTTCTTTTCTATTGAGAGTACATAAATGTGACCTAGTTGCAGCTGACCAGCTACAGACAACGCGCCATATCTGATTTTAGCCAGGTCAAGGGGTGTTTTCGATTTATTCAGCTAGCTGGTAACAACCCGTTCATATGTATCAATATATATATTCATCTGCTTCATTTTTGCTCTCCCCCCAGTCGGTGGTGGGGTTTTAAGAATCAACCGACTGCTCGTTACTAAGCAGAGGGGTAGAACCCCCCGAAATGTAACCCACCTGTTGACCTTGGGTGGCGACCCGTGTCGTTGGAGAAGGGAGTCCTGGTGGTTGAGTGGCGTGGAGATCTGGTAGTTATCTCCACGTTGCAACACACCACTTTGGTCCGGACTTCAACTAGACGGGCGGTCAGATTTGGCCCGATCTGATCAATCGGTTAATACGAACCAGCCAGAAATTCAAAATACAAAGAATACTTCCTCAGTATCAAATCCAAACAAAAGTCAACAAACACAACTTAACAAACCAAAATTAAACTTTTCACCTGATCAAATAATTAGCAAAATCTATGACAAGAGAGATGATTTTAATTTTGACATTGTTAATTATCCCCACTTGGATGGGGATGTTCCCCGAGCAACTTCTTATGGGGTGTATCTGTCTCAACTTATTCGTTTTTCTAGAGCTTGTACTCGAGTTGAGGACTTTAATATTCGTAATCTTTGTATAACTAAAAAGTTACTCAATCAGGGTTACCGTTACCATAAACTTCGTAAAACCTTTGCAAAATTTTATTATCGTAACCCTGATCTTCTTTCCAAATATAAATGTAATTTAAGGACTCTTCTGCGACAAGGACTATCACAACCTGACTTCTATAATGATGTGATTTATAAACTTCGTAAGATTCTTGGTCATGATCACTTTCATACTATCTTTGTTAAACTTGTTAAAAAGTTTATCAAAAGAGGTTATGACCCTATCATTTTGCAACGTACTGCATGCTTGGTGGTGGACCCTTTTACAGTTCGCCACTATGCTTTCCTCTTTAATTGTACGATGACCGGACAGGCTGTGGACCCTGTGATGACGCCTACCTAAAGCCCATTGGGACGGTGGCGTTTGATGTTTGTCCATGATCTTTCTTGTCGTGCCCTTAATGGTTTATTCTCTTACTGCTCTGGCTTCTGCAAAGTCATTGAGTACCTTCATTGTGGCTTTCTAGGCTATTGTTTTTTGTATTATATTTACACGAGCATATTTGTGTTTTACTTATATTGCCTATTGATGCTGCCTTGTTGGTTAGAGATTAGATCATGGCGGGGATTTCTTTATTTACACTGTCCTGTTTTAATGGGATGACAGTAGGGTAAGTGTGAGGTTTGGTGCACCCTAGAACCGGTTTAAACCCCCAGTGGCCTACTTTGCCACTGACCGTTCCAAGGCGGTAGCCCTATTGTCAACCCTTTTGTGTTTGTGATGTCGTTTGCATTTTTTATTACTTTTGTCTTTTCGTTTGTCTGTTTGCGTGTTTGTTTTTGTGTTTTATGGTTGACTGTCGTCCTTGAATGCTGCTTTCCCTGTCCGATATTTTTATCCTTTTTTACATTTAAATCAAACACAAAACCGGCAGGCTCTGGCAATGTCAAGAGCATGTTAATTTCTCAGAATTGGAAAGAGGGTTCTTCTAAGACTGTGAAGTCTAGAAGTTCCCCAGTCGTGAAGCCTAATACATCCTCGGTTGGAAGGCCTAGTGCTGCTCCGGCTAAGGAAGTTGGAAAGCCTAGTGCTGCTCCAACTAGGGAAGTTGGAAAGCCTAGTGCTTCTCCAACTGGAGAGCACAAGGAGCAGCCAAAGGTGTCTAATGGCCCTATTGAGCTGCATAACAAATTCGAACAGCTTATGGACATTTCAGAGCCGGCAGCTGCACTGCCACTTCCATCCTCTCATGAAAGGTTAGTTGAGGTGCCACTTCAGCTGACTTCTTCCGGGGAGGAGGATCCATCAGTGGAGATGTCGCTGCTTGAGTCTCCTAAGACCTCTCCTAAATCTAAGGCCAAAAATAAAAACAAAATTAAAAATCGCCTTAGCGCTAAATAATGGGTAAAACTAATACGATCATTCAATGGAATTGTCGAGGTTTGAAACCAAATTATGATGAAATCAGCTTAATTTTAAATGAACACAACCCTATTGCCTTTTGTCTTCAAGAAACATTCTTGAAGACAAGTGATAAGGTATCTTTTAAACAATACTCACTATACAATCATATTTGTGATACCGGGGACCAGGCCACTGGTGGAGTTTCGATAATCGTTAATCGAAACATTCCTCACAGACCTGTTGCGTTGAAAACAAATTTGCAAGCTATTGCGGTCAGTGTTACTATGCACAGAGTCATAACAATATGTTCCTTATATTTACCACCTAGTTCTTCACTAGACCGTAAAGATCTAAATCACCTAGTTGCACAATTGCCATCACCTTTTATACTCTTGGGCGATTTTAATGCACACAACTACATATGGGGTTGTAAAGATATAAACGATAAAGGCAAGAAAATTGAGGATTTCTTAGCCAAAAACAATTTGTGTCTTTTTAATAATAAGTCACATACTTACTTACATCCTGCTACAGGCTCTCATTCTTCCATTGATTTAACAATATGCGATCCAACGCTTTTGATGGATTTTTCGTGGAGTGTTGGAGACGACCTCTGTGGAAGTGACCACTTCCCCATATTTCTTGAAAATATCGGCCCTCGACTTCTCGAAAAAACGCAACAATGGAAACTTCGCAAGGCTGATTGGACTACGTTTCAATCTCTTTGCGAGGAACAATTAAAGCCTTCCGTTTTCGAGGATGTCGAAGACGCTACTGCTCTTTTTACCAAAACTCTTCACGATATAGCTGATCAAACCATTCCAAAAACCTCGGCAAATCCTAAACGCCCACATAAACCATGGTACGACGATGACTGCAAAAAGGCAGTCAGCGATCGTAAAGCTGCATTAAATAATTTTAACTTGCGGCCAACTCAAACAAATTTAGATAATTTTAGAGTTTTTCGTGCGAAAGCCCGTCGTACTATTAAGGATAGCAAGAGGAAATCCTGCAGAACTTACGTCTCTAGGCTGAATTCTCGCTCATCTCTTAAGAAGACATAGGACATGGTCCGGAAAATAAGTGGTAAAGGTAATTCTAGTACTGTAAATCATCTTAAAACAGATAATGGAGATATAACATCTGTCAAAGATATTACAAACACTTTGGCAGAAACTTTTTCAAAATATTCTTCTTCTGAAAATTGTCAACCAAATTTTCTGAAAAATAAGAAACAAAAAGAACAGAAGAAGCTAAACTTCAAGTCGAAAAACTTGGAAAAATACAATAAACTATTCTCTCTCAAAGAACTTCGAGAATCCCTTAAAAAGGCTCATGATACATCAGCTGGTCCTGATGATATCCATTATCAATTACTAAAACATTTACCTGAATCCTGTCTCTCTACCCTTCTTGATATATTTAATAAGGTTTGGGTGACGGGAATCTTCCCCGATTCTTGGCGGGAAGCAATCGTTATTCCAGTCCCCAAACCTGGAAAGGATCATACGGACCCAATAAATTATCGCCCAATCGCTTTAACGAGTTGTATAAGTAAAACCATGGAACGAATGATTAATGAGAGACTCGTTTGGTACCTGGAGTCCAACAAACTTATAACAAAGTATCAAAGTGGATTCCGGCGCCAACGAGGCACAACAGACAATCTCATACGATTTGAATCGTTTATTAGGGTAGCTTTCATAAAAAAAGAACATTTAGTCGCTGTATTTTTTCATTTGGAGAAAGCTTATGATACTGCATGGCAGTACGGTATTATGAATGATCTACATGACATTGGTCTTAGAGGCCGATTACCCATTTTTATAGAGAAATTCTTAGATGATAGACAGTTTCGTGTCCGAATGGGTTCAACCCTCTCTGATATTCATGAACAGGAGATGGGTGTTCCACAGGGCAGTATACTCTCTGTCACACTTTTTAATATAAAGATTAACAGTATAGTAAAATGCATCAATCCAGGTGTGGATTGTTCGCTATATGTTGACGACTTTGTTATATATTATCGTGCAAAAAACATGAATACTATCGAGAGACAATTACAACAATGTCTCAATAAACTTCAGACCTGGTCTGATGAAAATGGTTTTAAATTTTCTAAATCTAAAACTAATTGTATGCACTTTTGTCAACTTCGTAAACATCATGAAGACCCTCATCTAACACTGGATGGGTCACCAGTAGTGGATGAGACAAAATTCCTTGGTCTTATTTTCGACCGTAAATAAACGTTTATACCACACCGTAAATACTTGAAGGCCAAATGCCTTAAAGCTCCTAACTTACTTAAAGTTTGTTGCAAACACTAATTGGGGAGCAGATCGAAAAGTCCTCTTGCGACTTTACAGATCTCTTATCAGATCCAAGCTGGACTACGGCTCAATAGTATATGGATCGAATTGAATTGAATTGAATGTTGTTTAACGGCTCATCAACACAGTATAGGTTATTTAGAGCCGCCCCAGAGAGAGCGGAAGGATACATAGGAATCCGGGAACCTGCCCTACTCTTATTATCGAATAGATTCCTATGGTTCTTTAACGTGCTCGGAAGATAGACCGATACACGGGACCGCCCGGTTTACGTCCCCATCCGACGGACGAGGTTTAGGTAAAGTGTCTTGCCCAAGAACACACCGACGGAACTCAGTGGCACCACGGAGGATTGAACCCGGGGCCTCCGGTTACAAATCCGCCGCGCTACCGACTGCGCCACGCCAGCCCCCTGTATATGGATCGACTCGCAAGTCGTACTTGCAGATGCTCGACCCTATACATAATCAAGGATTACGACTCGCCTTAGGTGCCTTTCGTACATCACCAGCCGAAAGTCTATATGTTGAAGCCAATGAATCATCACTGTCTCATAGACGAGACAAAATAGCTCTTCAATACGCCATTAAATTAAAGTCTAACCCTTCAAACCCAACTTTCAATAATGTTTTTAATCCTAGTTGTGAACCTCTTTTTGATCGAAAACCGAAGGCCATTCGACCATTTGGTCTTCGTATTAAACCAAAATTAAGAGACACTGAAATCGACCTACATTTGATTGCCAAGTACAAAGTACCACAAATTCCATCGTGGACTTGGAAACTCCAACAATTATTTTTGATCTTTGTAGTAATAACAAATCAAGTACAGACCCTTCTGTCTTCCAAAGCAAATTTAATGAAATTATATCGAAATACAGTGACTTTCAACATATCTACACAGATAGCTCTAAAGATGGAGATAAGGTAGCTGCAGCAGCTGTTCACAAACACAGCATAAAGAGCCGCCTGCCTGACAAGGCCTCGATCTTTAAGGCAATTGAACTTGCCTTAAATTATATTCAGGAATCTGATGATGACCATTTTGTACTTTTTTCTGATTCCCTTTCATCTCTTCAAGCACTGGGTAATATGAAACATGATAACCCAGTTGTGCTTCAACTTTTAGAAAAGTACAATTCTCTTATAATTGATAATGTTATTATTTTCTGCTGGCTTCCAAGCCATGTAGGAATACGTGGTAATGATAGAGCTGATAGTGCTAAGACAGCATTATATTTACATATATCTAATACCAAATTACCTTATACTGATTTTAAAAGTTGTATTAACACATATATTATTAACTCTTGGCAAGCCGCTTGGGATTTGTCAGTTAACAATAAACTCCATCCAATTAAACCGTTACTCGGAGAATGGCGTTCTTCTAGTAGACCCATTCGTCGAGAGGAAGTTGTCCTAGCCCGGTGCAGGATAGGGCATACACGTTATACTCATTCATAGTTATTACAAGGTGAGCAATTACCAGAATGTATACCCTGCTTTGCACCGTTAACGGTCAAACACATCTTATTGGAATGTGTAGACTTTGATCCTATGCGTCAAAGGTACTACAATGTTAATACTATGAAAGAGTTATTTGATACTGTAGATTTTAGTCTTGTTTTAGATTTCCTAAAAGAGATCCGACTATATAGATCATTATAATGTGTTTTTATATATATTTACTTGTTTATATACCCGTTGACGGGCATTCGTTGATTTACATACATAGTTTATATCACACCTTATCATCCCTTATTTTTTAATAGTTTTATCTTTATATATTTACATTAATTTTTAATAAATACTTCATTTCTTCATTTTTCATCAATTTTTGCGCACAATATGACCTATTTATGTGTCGACGTGCCGTAAAACACCATTCATTCATTCATTAATTCTTCTTGAGCTTTCATGAGCAGGTATCGCCATTGCTTTATACGGCCATTAGCACTTTCAACGACCCATCGGACCTTCGTGACAAGTCGGCTGAGATAAGCTTCCTCAGTAGTGTGCTGTTTTTCTCCTTTTTTTAGGTAAAAGGGCATCTTAACTTGATAACCCTTGTTCTCTAAAAATTCAACAGAATCGCGGAAACCCCTATCTGCAATCATTACGTCGTCATCCATCAACCAATGGTTGATGTACTCTGTATTGGTATGAAACAAATGCTTGGTTATACTTGCATCGTTGTTACTACCATTTGCATAGTAGGGGCCATGAACGCTCAAATTATAGCCATCCGTTCCTTTAACGGTCTATAAACTTCGAAAGTTAAAAGGGTCTGACGGGTTTCATGACCGCTTTACAAATTTAATCAGGAAGTTCGTCAGAAAAGGATATAACCCTTTGGTTTTACAGCGCACTGCATGTTGAGTGATTGACCCCTCTACAGTCAGTCATTACGCTTCACTTTTCACTTGTGCGATGACTGGACTATCTCTTGGAACTCTATGATTGTACCTACTGAAACCCCAACTAAGGGAGGTGAATGCATGAGCTTTCGTCCCTCGGATTTTCTGGTCGTACCCTAGATTGGTTTTCTCTTTAGCTGCAACTACTATGGTTGTTCAGTACGATTCTGGATACATCCTGAGATGTTATTATTTTGTATGTGTTTCTTTTCTTTAGTTAGTTTCTCAGGATGTGGACTTTATTCTTAGAGAATTCTTTTTGATGGGATGTAGTTTTGTTTACACTGTCTTGTCTATTTGGGCGTTGAAGACAGGATAATAGCAAGGATTGTGCGCATATAAAATCGATTCAAGCTAACCAGTAGGCCTTATTGCCTACTGACCGTTCCAAGTCGGTAACCCTGTCTTCACCACCTTTCAGTCGTTTTTTTAGCTCTACTGGCCAAGGGCCAGCAGAGCTTATGGGATGGTGTGTTGTCCGTCTTCCGTCGTCCGTCGTCCGTCCGTCGTCCGTCGTCCGTCCGTCCGTTAACTTTTCTTCAAACGACTTCTCCTCAGAAACCGCTTGGCTAATTTTGACCAAACTTCACATGGATGATCCTTAGATGAATGCTTTTTAGATTTGTTAAAATTAGGTCAGCGCTACATCCAAGATGGCTGCCATTACCATATATAGTCGAAACCTTAAAAAATCTTCTTCTCCAGAACCGCTGGACAGATTTCAACAGTTTTTCTTTTAAAATGATCGCCAACGCCTAGACTATCAAGATTGTTCAAATAAAGTCCCCGGGGTCAAAAATGGCCGTGCCCCGGGGGTCCAAAGTTTGTATATTGAGGTTTTGCATGTTTTTCATACAGACATATAGGAAAAAACTTTAAAAAATCTTCTTCTCTGAAACCACAAGGCACAGAGCTCTCATTTATTACATGTAGCATCAGCCTATGGTCCTCTACTAAGTTTGTTCAAATGGTGACCCTGGGGTCAAATTTGTCCCCGCCCCGGGGGTCACAGTTTTACATAGACTTATATAGGATTTTTTTAAAAAAAAATCTTCTTCTCTGAAACTACAACAGCCAGAGGTTTGATATTTTGCATTTACTATAAGCTTATGGTCCTTTACCAAGTTTGTTCAAATGGTGACCCTCGGGTCACATTTGGCTCCGCCTCAAGGGTCACATGTTTTACATAGACATGTATAGGGAAAAACTTAAAAAATCTTCTTCTCTGAAACTGCAAGAGCCAGAGGTTTAATATTTTGCATTTGCTATAAGCTTGTGGTCCTCTAACAAGTTTGTTCAAATGGTGACCCAGGGGTCACATTTGGCCCCACCCCGGGGGTCACAATTTTACATAGGCTTGTATAGGGAAAACTGAAAAAATTCTTCTTCTCTGGAACCACATGGCACAGAGCTCTCATTTATTACATGTAGCATCAGCTTAAGGTCCTCTACTAAGTTTGTTCAAATGATGACCCTAGGGTCAAATTTGTCCCTGCCCCGAGGGTCACAGTTTTTCATAGACTTATATAGGATTTTATTTTTAAAAATCTTCTTCTCGGAAACTACAAGAGCCAGAGGTTTGATATTTTACATTTATTATAAGCTTATGGTCCTTTACCAATTTTGTTCAAATGGTGACCCTGGGGTCACATCTGGCCCCGGCCCGGGCGTCACAGTTTTACATAAATGCTTGTATAGGGAAAAACTGAAAAAATCTTCTTCTCTGGAACTGCAAGAGCCAGAGGTTTAATATTTTGCACTTGCTATAAGCTTATGGTCCTTTACCAACTTTGTTCAAATTGTGACCCTTGGGTCACATTTGACCCCGCCCCAAGGGTCACATGTTTTACATAGACATGTATAGGAAAAACTTAAAAAATCTTCTTCTCTGAAACTGCAGGAGCCAGAGGTTTAATATTTTCCATTTGCTATAAGCTTATGGTCTTCTACCAAGTTTGTTCAAATGGTGACCCATTGGTCACATTTGGCCCCACCCTGGGGGTCACAGTTTTACTTAGGCACAGAGCTCTCATGTATTACATGTAGCATCAGCTTATGGTCCTCTACCAAGTTTGTTCAAATGGTGACCCTGGTGTCAAATTTGGACGCGCCCCGGGGGTAACAGTTTTTTAATTTCTTTTTAATTTTTAATTTTTTTTAATTTGATTTTTTTTTTTTTTCAATTTGATTTTTTTTTTTTTTTTTTTAATTGTTTCAATTTTTTTTTTTTTTTTTATATATTTTTTTTTATTTTTTTTTTTTAATTTATTCATTTTTTTTTTTTTTTAATTGATTGATTTGAATTATTGTTTTTTTTAAAAAAAAAATTCATTATCTTTTTAATTACTTGACACTTACTTTAAAATTTCTTGTCGGCGCTACTCATCCTAAATGCCTTGTTGAATTTCGTCGAAACTTGGCAGGAAGCATCGGTAAGATGTCTAGTTGTGCATTTCACGCTTTTGTTCCAGTTTGCTGATTTTTGACGGGAGTTGTGGCCCTTTGACATTTTTATTTTAAATTTCTTGTAGGCGCTACTCCTCTTAAATGGCTTGTTGGATTTCTACAAAATTTGGCAGGAAGCCTCAGTATTATGTCTAGTTGTGCAAAGCGCGGTATATCAATGAAATCTTGGACAATTTTGAAAACCAGCTAGATCTTGTTAGTGTTAACAGAGTTATGGCCCTTGATTGTTGAAAAATGCTATATTGTATTTTCCTTTGTTAAATCTATAGGAGAAGAGAGCTATATCTATCTAAATCTATAAGAGCTGTTTTAGCCAGTAGAGCGTCCACAGGCCCTCTTGGGCCTCTTGTTTGTCTCTTTTATTGTATTTGCAATAAAAGAGACAAGATGGGTACAGTGTGGACCTACGATGCCATTGCGCTCGGACGCTGTGGTTTCTATAGGACCCTATATCTCATTTTTGGTGGAATGTGTAGACTTTGATCCTATGCGTCAAAGTTACTACAATGTTAATACACCACACAGTAATATATAGGCCAAGTTTGGATCAGATCCATAAAAAATGAAGGGTCTAGAATGTTCACAAGACAAAATATAGCAAGTTTCGTTAATTCAAGGGCAACAACTCTGTTGTTACTAATCCGATCTGGGCGTTTTTCAAACTCATCCGAACTATCATTGATAGACCTTTTTGTTGGTGAAGTTTGGTTAAGAGCGCATGATAAATCAAGAGGCTAGAGTGTTCACAAGGCAAAATATAGCAATTTTCATTAATTCAAGGGCAATAACTCTGTTATTACTAATCCGATCAGGGCTGTTTTTAAAATCATCCAAACTCTCATTGATATAAAGAGGTTGGTCAATTTAAGGGGTTAGAGTGTTCACAAGGCAAAAAAAAAAAAACGGACGACGGACAACTCGCAATCCCATAAACATATCTGAAAATCATTTATGTTATTAATTATTTGAATTGGTCAAAGCATTTAGTAAGTTGCAAATTACTTTTTGTTGATAATATTGCACCAATAACATATTTGAATAATATTTTATCTGTAATAATTAGTAATTCTCACCATTTACTGTTCAAACAGGACCCCCACTTCATTTTCACCAAACATAATCTCACATTGAAAAGAGTATGATAATGGACCTTTGGAAACGGCCGAAAACGACACATACGAAATATTGCAGTCTCGGTTTGATTGAGACTGTTCATGAGCGGTAGTGAAATATGCTAGCTACCGCTCATGCCCTCTAGCCCCGGGTTGAGCAGAACTCAATATTAATAAAATCAATGGTACAAAATGTTAACCATCCCGAAGATGGCATGCATACGACGGTGGACATGGAGTGTCTTTCTTCCCCATGTCGTACGGCCTATGGTCCCAGTATCTAATTAAATGCCCCGAAGAGCGAAATAAACATAATGGAATTTAGTTGGGAGCAGCGGTTATGAAGCCTGCATATCACAAGTAACAGTCAAAAGACAAAAACATTTTCTTTGCATACTTATCTAACATTGTTTATGAAAATACTCAATGCTGATTGGCGATTGAGGAGTTTTTTAAAAAGCTATATAAACCTCTGACGTCACGTCCTTCGATCGTCATTTTAAATGATTTTCAACGTCGGAAAACATCCAAAACAACAATTACGTTAGTTTTGGGGCAATGTTACGTTCAAACAACATATTGAACTTGTTCGAAACACGATAAAGCTGTACATTTTCTTCATTTGGTGCTGAGAGATGGACATACAACATAAGTTGTGATAATGTGTATGTGTTGTGTTCAATCTCTCAAAAATGTGTGTATAAAATACATAAAAATCCATGTCAGATGAAAAACAAAATATATTTCCAGCGGGTTTATATTGTGCGAGATCTGGGACAGTATAAACCCGCTGGAAATATTATATTTCTTAAATAAAATACTTCCGAGGCAGGGATGGTAAAACATCTGCGAGGTATATAGTTACTGATTCTACACAGGCAAGACTGGGTGGTCTGGTGGCGGGAGGTATATAGTTACTGATTATACAGAGGAAAGACTGGGTGGTCTGGTTGCGGTAGGTATATAGTTACTGATTCTACACAGGAAAGACTGGGTGGTCTGGTGGCGGGAGGTATATAGTTACTGATTCTACACAGGAAAGACTGATTCTACACAGGAAAGACTGGGTGGTCTGGTGGCGGGAGGTATGTAGTTACTGATTCTACACAGGAAATACTGGGAGTTACTGATTATACAGAGGAAAGACTGGGTGGTCTGGTTGCGGTAGGTATATAGTTACTGATTCTACACAGGAAAGACTGGGTGGTCTGGTGGCGGGAGGTATATAGTTACTGATTCTACACAGGAAAGACTGATTATACACAGGAAATACTGGGTGATCTGGTGGCGGGAGGTATATATCACAAGTAACAGTCAAAAGACAAAAACATTTTCTTTGCATACTTATCTAACATTGTTTATGAAAATACTCAATACTGATTGGTGATTGAGGAGTTTTTTAAAAAGCTATATAAAGCTCTGACGTCACGTCCTTCGATCGTCATTTTAAATGATTTTCAACGTCGGAAAACATCCAAAACAACAATTACGTTAGTTTTGGGGCAATGTTACGTTCAAACAACATATTGAACTTGTTCGAAACACGATAAAGCTGTACATTTTCTTCATTTGGTGCTGAGAGATGGACGTACAACATAAGTTGTGATAATGTGTATGTGTTGTGTTCAATCTCTCAAAAATGTGTGTATAAAATACATAAAAATCCATGTCAGATGAAAAACAAAATATATTTCCAGCGGGTTTATATTGTGCGAGATCTGGGACAGTATAAACCCGCTGGAAATATTATATTTCTTAAATAAAATACTTCCGAGGCAGGGATGGTAAAACATCTGCGAGGTATATAGTTACTGATTCTACACAGGCAAGACTGGGTGGTCTGGTGGCGGGAGGTATATAGTTACTGATTCTACACAGGCAAGACTGGGTGGTCTGGTGGCGGGAGGTATATAGTTACTGATTTTACAGAGGAAAGACTGGGTGGTCTGGTTGCGGTAGGTATATAGTTACTGATTCTACACAGGAAAGACTGGGTGGTCTGGTGGCGGGAGGTATATAGTTACTGATTCTACACAGGAAAGACTGGGTGGTCTGGTGGCGGGAGGTATGTAGTTACTGATTCTACACAGGAAATACTGGGTGATCTGGTGGCGGGAGGTATATAGTTACTGATTCTACACAGGCAAGACTAGGTGGTCTGGTGGCGGGAGGTATATAGTTACTGATTCTACACAGGAAAGACTGGGTGGTCTGGTGGCGGGAGGTATATAGTTACGGGAGGTATATAGTTACTGATTTTACACAGGAAAGACTGGGCGGTCTGGTGGCGGGAGGTATATAGTTACGGGAGGTATATAGTTACTGATTCTACACAGGAAAGACTGGGTGGTCTGCCTCTGCCATTACATATTCGACTGTCATTTATAGCCTAAAATGTGCTGAAAAACCAACCAACTTTACATGCATATAGGGTGTCTATAAAGGGGATTGGACTTCCACGGTGTAACAGGCTGTGTACAAGTTAAACGTTGCAAATTCTTCAGGACTCATTCAATTGAATTGTTCAACATCAGCAACACATTTAGAGCGGCCCCACAGAGAAGGGGAGAACTCCTAGGCATCCGGAAACCATTCTCTACTCATACTGAATAAATTCCTAATGTTAAGATTTCAACACTAAATATTAGGTGCATAAATTAAATCCATATGTATATAAGAAACTGTTATAAATTGTGATAATTAATTTTCTAAAATAACCGGTCTGTCCCAAGTCTGTCCCATTAAGGTGACACATGGCAATCCTTATTTGTTTAAAATCAGTTATACAACATAGTAAATTTACATATATCTGCAAATCATTATTATTAATTATTTGAATTGGTCAAAGCATTTAGTAAGTTGCATATTCCATGTTGTTGATAATATTGCACCAAAAACATAAATTATTTGAAATTAAGGAAGTTTAAAGAAGAACACCTCAAACTTGAATATTATTTTGTCAGTAATAATTAGTAATTCTCACCATGTACTGTACAAACAGGGCACCCACGTCATTTTCAACCACTTCATTTGCTCACACTGAAAGACAAAATATTTTCTTTACATGCTTATAATGTGACTTCTAGGCAGGGATGGTAAAGACAGTGAGTTTGAAACCTTCTCGCCTCTCACTGCTGTGGGTTCATATCCCACTGGGAGCTCAACTAAGTGAAAATGTTTATTCTTACGGATAGCAGGAGGTATACACCTACTGGCTCTACCCAGGAAGGCAGGAAGGAGTGGGTGGTCTGCCTCCAACACTAAAGAATTGACCGTCATATATAGCCTAAAATGCACTGAAAATAATGTAAAACATTATTTAATCAACCAACTTTACATGCTTATTATATATGGTGTCTGTAAAGGGGATGGGACTTCCATGGTGTAACAGGCTGTGCACAAAAAAATGTTGCAAATTCTTCAGGACAAGTTGAGCCACCAGTTGGATTTGACACATTTATGCTAATACAGCCTTTTGATAAATGACATGGTCTTCATTCCACAACGTTTTCTTAACTCGTATATTTTCTTCTAAAAGTCTTTCTGTCTGATTTACTGTACTTGCTATGCATGTAGTTGCTGTAAATGTAAACATGCTGCATGGGTGTAATAAACAATTCGAATATCATTTTTATGTAAAACATAGCAATAAAGCAGATTCTTACCCGATGACTGGTTGCTATGGATATTCCCGAGTGACATATGGCCCTTCAATATACATATTCATCAGTGGCATATGTTCTGTCAGATCTTGTCTGTGCCAGATGCAAGAGACAACGCCGTTCTTTCCATCAACTTATTATGATCGATTAACCCTTAGCCCGCTTAGCACGAATATAATAGCCTTTGCGTCCATTGTAAACCCAGATCAGCCTGCTAGTAACTCGTAGCTGATCAGTCATTTTCACCGAAACACCCGTTTGTCACATAAATGGAAAGGTCGTAATTCAAAGAAAGAAAAGTCCATTATATACTTATAAGTTTGGTAGGAAGCAATGAATTCGCACAATTCCGATTTTACTTCTTTCAATACATGAATTTGATCGGTCATCAGATTTATAGGGAATGTGGATAATTTCTAACATGTAAATAACACTACAATCGATCTTGGAAACATTAATTAAAAATAAACACAAAATAAAATAAACGCAAAATAAAAAAAAGTTGGGCTTTTAATGGCGTTAAGTATATATATATGTAGCGGGTTAAGGGTTAAATTGTTACAATGATATCATTTGATGTAGATCTGTGTCTGTAATTTGCAGAAATTGTTTCAACGTTTCCTCTTAAAAAATCCCTTTAAATGAATATTATCATTTTAATCCCCAAACTCGGTCAAAGGTTGACGTCCTTGGCCTTTGTGTTGTGGAGTTGGAATTTGTTTAAAACACATCATCATGTTTACACTATCTTTTCTCAAAGACTCCGTTATCAAAACTTATTTAGAAACGGACACGAACTTACCAAATGTTGGCCCTCAGTATAACCACTTTGAGTGCGTGTTGAATAAATAAATGTATTAAGCAACATTTGTTGCTGCCTATAAAGTTGCATGAGGACATCGGACGTTGATTCGGTCTTCTCCCGATCGGAACTCTACGCCAATTTCCGTACTCGGTAAATGTGGCTTGGAAAGTATTTTCCGAGTGACGGAATCCGACGAGGCAGTTCGATTGGGTCTTCTTCGTACCAATCGGAACTGCCTCGTCGGATTCCGTCACTCGGGATTCCGACTCGGAGAGTACTCGACGCCATTTTGAACTATTTCCAAGATACGACAACTCTTGCGGTAGCGAGCTCTTCAATAAGGAGATATACAATATGGCGCCCTGCATGAGTCATATGACAGCGAGTGACAAAATGCGATTCTTGTGTATATATTATTTATGTATTTATATTATTCACACTGAGGTGCGAGATATGGCAACTCCAGTCAAAAGAGATCGGAAATGTATTACTTGTGGCGATGATTTTAGAAGATTAAGTAGTTTTACTGGTAGAAGAGTTTCAAAAGACCTTGCCATCATCCCAACAATAATTTCAATAATTGACATTCAAATTCCGCAGTCCGAGTATAATGATTTTTTCATTTGTGAAATTTGTTTGAACAAAGTTACTGCATTTATATCATTTAAAAGCAGTGCTCGTGAAGCTGCCAGTGAAATATTAAAACGTGTGAAAAGATGTTCGCGCACACCTTCGGGTAATGAACAAAAACGTTCAAAAGTTGTTGATCAACTTGTGTCCTCTGTGGAGAAATTAAAGTTGAAAACAGACGAGGCAGTGCGCAGTAGCAGAAAATCTTTGTTTACGTCCTTGGCGGAACCTATCACTAGCTGCTCAACTGAGTCTGAAAATCCTCTGTCAACCAGTGCAAATGATGGTCCTCTTCTGGAACATGCTTATATGAAAGTGCCATTGTGGACCAAATCTGTAGGTCAAGCAGACGCGAAGGAGAGCATGCAAAAGGATGCATTCACAGAAATCTTAATGTTAGACCCTGAACATAACATTTCAGGTGAACTAGCCTGTATGAAACAACAAATTATTGATCTTAGTGCACCTGGAGTTAGTGTATTGTCATGTACTTCTCCTGAAAGCTTGTCATTCACAGATGTGTTTAAAAATGGAGTTTTGGAGTTTAAGTCAAACTGTGAATTTCTTTTTAAAACTCTAAATATTGCGCTTGGTGATAAGATAACTCCTCAGTCAAAAGCAGCAACACTCGCCACAATCTATGGGATGATTTTACATTGTCACAACAACAAAATCTCTGCGGTACAACGACTATACACGACAGCGGCTATCAAGTATCATGCGGACAATAAGGTATTATTGCATGTATTACAGTAATTAACTGTTTTACTTTAAATTATATTTTTCTGTTCTTGATTTAAACTGCTTGTCAAACTGCATATCAAACATTGAAGAGAATCATAACTTAGTGCATATGGGTAAAACTAATAATTTTAAAGTTGAAAATTGTGGATAAGTTTAAGGTACTGGTTGTGTACCAGTTATCGTCATTCACCAGATTTCGTCATTATCAATAAAACGCTCAACATTGTGATTATTTTTCGACCCCACTTTACAAATCACTACACACTAAAAAAAAGTCTATCATCAGACGATTGGAGAGGAAAAAATATTTTAGGATTGTTAGCATACACTCTCAAACCAACCCATTTACCTATATAAATACCGTTATAAACAAAACACAATCGGGTAATCATGGGCTAATGCGCATGCGCAGAAAATTTTCTTTTAAAATAGCTGAACTTTTACGTCGAACCATTGAATCAATTTGACATGCCCAAAAAACTAAAACCATGTGCTAACAATTTTCAGCCAAGGATGACAACTAGTTCACGTCAATCAATTTAAATTTGCGGACAGTTATTTCCTTTTAAATTATGAACGTCGTAGTGAAGTAAATTACATCCAATACCTACAGTTGAAAAGACATTTTAAATTCCAGATATCATTTTTTCTAGATATTTTTTTTGTGTATTCATATGCAATGGTATATTTATGTTTCAATTAATAACTATACTCAACTTTTCATCATCCAAAACATGGATTATTCGGTATTAAACTGAACATGACGATAACTACTACATTCGACTCAAACGACCGGCCCAATTCAGTCTATATTTAGTAACGGTCACGTGACACTTGTTACTGAGAATAGGAACAATGTAAACACAGAATATTTACGGCAAAGGGGTAAGCTTCTCTAACGGCAAAAATAATTATGAGATGACTAGTTTTGATTTAAATATATTAAAGAATCAACATAAAAATGACGATATCTGGTATACAGCCAGTAGAGATTGAAATTTGCAATTCAAAGAGAGTTAAATGCTCTGAAGTTGAGATATATACAAACCAGAAAGTTGGAGGACTTTACTTTCTCTTAATAGAACAGAAAATAGATTTAGAATATTTCCGGGGGAAAATGTCTATGATTCTTTGATGATTGTTAAATGCAGAGTTCAGAGTTCCAGATAAGCTTTCATGTCAAAGGGTATTTAACCCCAGAAATAAATCTGCAATGCTGATTCAAATTTGTTAGGAGTGAATGTTATTTATTACATAACTGTCATAAATTTACATTGAACTACAAATTACATAATTTTAGTATCACACAAAAACTAGTCACTAGTGACGGTATAGCTTTTTTTATAACTTTGCCGGAACTATTTTCTTAACATATTTGTTAAAAAACACACTGGTTTAAAGCTAAAATATTTTTTAATTTCTTCTTTAGACAAACATTCATATAGATGTTTAGAACATTAGTTTAGAACAGTAAATGGAATAGCCACATGAAACAGAATAGAATGTTTTCATACACTTAAGAGTCTTTATTAAAATCCTATGCAGTTTTGTTAATTGGAAACATTTACGTAAAGTTATATAATAAACAGTATAATTAACACCATAAATTTGATACTGAATTAATGTCACTCGAGGAAAAAAGTGGTAATTTGGTTAAAAAAAACCTCGTCCTTCGAACTTGTTTTTTTTAACCAAATTAACACTTTTTTCCCTCGTGACATAAATTCAGTATCAAATTTATGCTGTTAATTATTCTCTCTATATTTTTGCTCAGTTAATAAAAATGTGCATTTTTAATATGCATTTTTAATACTAGAATTGTAAGGTTTTAATGCTTATTCACAATGCTAATGGTGATTTTCCTAAATTTTAATGCTGAAATACCCCCAAAAATTACATATCTGGAAGTCTGAGCAAACTCAGTTATCTGTTAAAGTTATCTGTTAAAATGAATTACATCATAAACTCAGTTATCTGTTAAAGTTATCTGTTAAAATAAATTACATCACAGTCATTGTTTGAATTTCACATTGAGTGTACACGACTAGTCACAGTCGACATTGACAATGTTCAGCCAAAGGATATAAAAAATATCAGATTTTAATGTAGTTAAATTGTGTATATTAAAAAAAAAAAGAAGAAAATTTATACACGTTATCTTTAAAAATATGGCTAATTTTTTAATATAAAATATATATCTAAAAACCTGAAATTCCAGTATTTTAAATCGTTAATTGTAAACTACCGTATATATTATAATATTATAGAATACGGTATTTAAAAAAAAATATCTATGTTTATTAAATAATTACCAACAAAGCAAGTTTTTGCTTTCCTTTTGGCAATTGAGCACTATTACAATACAAAATGAACAAGAAATTCTTTCAATTGTACTGTAAAATGTTTTCAGTTTATGTTATTGTTTAATGTGTATGTACCGAGTTTATTTGTTACAGTTTCTAGCACAATGTAAATGAAAAACAGCCTGTAGCCAGAGTTTACGTAAGTAAATAGCTTTAATAGCCTAGTGGAAAGCATGGTTTCAGTCCCGAGATCAAAGGTTATATAGCACCACTTGGTACTTGGTTATTCAGTGTCCTTATGCAAGACACCTCTAGTTAAAGGGACACATGGCAAACTTGAAGTGTTTATCAAGCTTTGAAATTAGCTTCTCAAATTAATATTTTTTAAAAAATCAAGATTGCCGTATGTCCCTTTTAGACCCATAGGAGTATATTTAATAGAGTAGGACATGGTTACATGTTTTTTATTTATCTTACCCCTTTCTTTGGCTCCTAAGATAATGACAGAACTAAATATAAAATATTAAATTGAACTTTTATTAGCCTAAGCATAGTCTATATATGCTTTTTGAATGCTACCGGTATTTAATATACTACAGTTTTATTTTGTCTTAAAAGGGAGTACTTACATATAATAGTATTTTCTAATCCAAGGGACTAAATATAAAACTCATCTTTTATTTACAAGGAAATTCATTTTTCACAGTTGAATGTGCTATCCCTGGTTATGCACCGTGGTTAATTAAAGCAATTTACACTTCCATTCAAAATGCATGAGGAATTTAAATTTTAGACCTGAACAACATGATTCTAATACTTTGGATTATATACCTGGCATTTTTAATACTTAGGCCTAAAAAAAAAACTTGTGTGTTTCTGGTTTCACCCTGTCAAAAAGTTAGGGTAGGTAGGTAGGAAAAAGTGTTTTTTTTAGATATTTTTTTTATATATATTGTTCGCATATATTATGCCATTTTTGTACTAAGGCAACTTTTTGATAACCTTTGCAATCCAGATTAGATGCTTAACAACTCTGGCTAATAAAATTATCATTTGAATAAAAAAAAAAAAAAAAAAAAAAAATTCCGCCAAAAATATTTAGGGTCGGCGGTGATAAAGTAGGGTCGGTCGGGAAACCGGAAACACACATGTTTTTTTATTAGGCCTTAGATGCTTCTAGAAAAGGCCAGCTGCACACCCTTTAATATTAGTTATTGGGTTTGTTACTGACCCCCTACAGAAATGTGTGGGGTCAGTAAGATTTATAGGGGGCGAGGCAATAGCCGAGTCACTCTATATATCGGACTGACCCCACGTTCCCTACAGAAATATGTGGGGTTAGTAAGATTTATAGGGGTCGAGGCAATAGCTGAGCCACCCTATATATCGGACTGACCCCACATATTTCTGTAGGGGGTCAGTAACAAACCCAATAACTGATTTATTGCATCGAGCACCTTTTTTTAAGGAAAACAGGGATATTTAACCATTTTAATGGAGCGTCAATGTCATTGAGACGTTTGCGCAATTTGACGTCATGACGTTGCGTTGTCACGACCGGTACAGTTTAAAAACATTACTAATTTACTTAGTATGTTTGTTACTAATGCCTTAAAGAACTATTTGGTCCACATTGTTTTAGTGACCCTCTATGAAATATACTGACCCACTATAGAATAATAGAGGGTTACCATGCGACTGCTCTAATCCAATGAAATTCCTAGGATTTTGTGCGAGGTGCAGTAAATATAAATGGTGATTTTCATAATATTAATATAAGTCCTTCGGATGAGACTTTAAACCGAGGTCTGCTCGCTAAAATGCTTAGTGCAATACAGCGAGGATAAATAAACGCTTATACACACACAATATTAATATAAGACTTAATATGACAGCTTACGCACTGATATTTAGGGAGGGTGTGGAGAACAAAAAAAGTATAAATATTTCGAGGGTATACATGTGGAAGTTTGGATTTGGACCACTGGATCTTTTGTGTGGATTAATTTCTTTTCTTTTATGGTAGTTTTTAAAGGTGTTTTAAGGGCATTTTGTGCACATGTGTAAAACATACTGCTCGGATCCATATATTGCCCACTGGGCGCTAATAAAAAATCTCCTCTTTTTTTGATTGTTAAATAATATTTTAATATTATTTTTATTTTTTTGAAACTTGTTTTGTTTATTAATTATTTTTTTTTACAAATAAAATTGTGAGATTTTTATTCTTTTTATTCTTTCTTTTACTATTTTTTTTTTTAAATTGTTAACATTCAGCATGGGTTATGGGTTTAAATTTCTGTGTGAGTGTTGTTGTGTTTTTTTTTGTTTTCTTTGCAATTTGTTTTGTCTATAAGATTTTTCCTTTGTACCAATCCTATTAGTAATGTACTTAACAATATACATGTATATATGTTGTAAAATGTTGAAATAAAATATGTTTACCTATACCAAATAAACTGTTGAGACTGCATGGTTGAAATCTGGAAGAATTATGGTTGTCAATCCAAGCCCCATTTTCCTTCAGATTTATTTATTGTTTTTGAAATAAAGTGGTCTGGAAAATAGTTTTTGGTGTTTAAATTATAACTATTGGAGTTGTCGAGTTGTCCAGTCCAAACCGTTTCATAAACAGTTAACCAGCGGTAATATATATCCCAATTATTAAGTGCGTTTCTATATTTTATAGGAAACTGAAGCAATGTGTTGGTTTTATTTTCTTCAATTCTTCACATTTCCTGTGACATTTTAACTTGAGAGAGGGGAGCATGAGATAGTTTTAATAGCATATACTTCTCAATTATTCAATATCACATCCAGTTTCTTGAACTGTTTAAAAACTGATTGTGGTGGGGGTAGGGAATCGTCTTATGATTTGGTTGGTAATGCATCAGTCCAGCTAGTAGTCTGAATTGTCTATGCTCTGAAACATCCAACCTCCGAAATACCCGTAAATAATTTTGAGTCTTTTCATTATAACTTTTGCCTAAGTAAAGAAAAACAAACTTTGTAGCACAATGCAGTGTGGCATGTTTTATAATATGCAGGTGTCAGTTCAAGTCTGACCAAAGTTAGGTATATACTGGCAAAAGTAAATTCTAATTATAATGGTTGTCCTCGGCATTCAACTTAGATTTTATCTATCAATACATTGTAACATCCCAGTCAATATATAGAGGATCATACATGAGTACTCATTCATTATTGAATTTATTAAATGAGTTGGCAAAATGATATAATGCGAGGCTCTTGCCAAGCTTTATCATTTTTGCTAATGAGTTTAATAAATTCCATAATGAATGCGAACAAATGTTAGATTCTATTTATCACATAACTCACATATCGACTTTAATTGCATTTTGCCTTTTCGCTTCAACACGCGAAACCGACATAAACCGTGGGAATTGGATCATAGTCATTATCCATTTTTTTTGGACAGTGCATACTAGGCTTGATATTAAACTAGTGGTATATCAAAAATGTAGAATGGTGTTATTCTGCTCCCACACTGTAAGTTATGTGATAATTTTATGTATCAATTGATTTAGTCATGATTTAGTCAATTGATTTATGTGTATATGTTTGCTAGGGAAAGATATTGATCTATTATCTAATGGTATTGGTTTAAATGGTTAATTGTCCATTTACACTGTTGACATCTTTTTGTGATGTAGTATTCATTGGGTTGTTATATTCCTTACAGTTGCTGTCAGTTCTAAACAAAGTTCATATAACTCTGTCGGACGGTTCGAAGACAAAATTATTGGACAGTTATGCTAAGCATTGTGAGGAGAGGCTAATACAGACCATGTCAGCTGGTGCCGATGGCAAATTGAATGGAGATAATCTCGATCTGCGAGTTGACACCAACGATATCAGAATGTTAAACAAAAGCAAAGATTATCATTTTTTTGCATCAGACTTTGTATTAGACAGAATAGATTTGTCCAAATTTTCCGATGATGCACCGCAGGGTAATGTCAATCAACTTGCTCCAGAAGCATTTCTACCAAATCCCGAGGAAATTGAAGCATTCAAAAATTGTTTGAAATATCTGTTAGGTAGAAAGCTATCAAATTACATGGATGAATTCAGCTGGATGAAGAAAGTTATTCCACTACATATGCCACATGACCTACAAGACGATATGGCTAAGCAGTCTTCAATTTTCATCCTGCCAATCATGCTTAAAAATGAAGCCAGCTATTCAGATTGTGTTTCAATAATGGACCAGTATGTCACAAGTGTTAACAGATGGTATGCAAAGGCTGGAAGAGGTAACTATTTCCTTACAATTATTCAATACTTCATCTCATTCATCTGTTATGAAAAAAAAAAAAACTTTTATCTTGTAAAGTATGAGCCACAATGTATTAACTTGTTTTTGTGTGCAAAGGCTATCTACATAAGCCTGAAGTGAACCTTGAACCGTAATCTTGACCTTTAAGGTATCGATAGGAAGCAACACACCATATTGTTGAGATACTAGTATACAATAATTATTGTTTTAGTTTCACGATTGAAAATGAATTCTGTTCAAAACTAAGTCAACAAGAACCCGTCTACAGACCAACAGATGCATAAGTGATCATTTGATTATTCCTGAATGTTTGCAGTCCTGAAAAGTGTAGAGGATTGTTAGAAAAAACAAATATCTGCTTTTAATTGTCCTTAAATATCATTAGACTTGTACATATATTCAGAAACTTCGGAGCCGCTAGTAGATGAACAGGATTACTACAACTCCAATTGTCAAAAACCCGAATGGTGGTACTCTACTTATAGGATAATGCAAGGGACGCAGTGGTTCTAATTCTTGGTCCTTTTGGCTGTCCCTGTATCATGCAGGGGGGTAATTACATTAAAACAAGCAATTTTCAATTACATACATGCACAGGTGCAGAATTAGAGGAGTTGAAGATACCAGTTGGCGGTGACCAACTTACCCGTGTGAGACTTCAAGGTGCAAAAAGGCTACGACTTGGGGCACATACATCGCAAGAGAGGTTTGACCAACTGGATCCTATTATTGTTGAGATGTTCCACACACTTATGGATTTTCTAGAGGTACAAAGTGTATGATGGAAGATGAATTGAATTGAATGTTATTTAACAACTCATCAGCATAGTAAAGGTTATTTAGACCCACCTCAGAGAGAGGGTAAGGATACATAGGAATCTGGGAACTTACTGTTACTTACAAATAGATTATGTTGGTATTTTATGCTCAGACTGGGAGGATAGACTCTGATACATGGTATCACCCAAGGCTATTGGAAAGTATTGGTCTTGCACAAGAACACACTGAGGAAACACAGTGGTGCCAGTCTTGAATTGAATTAAGGTCTTCTGGTTCCTAGTCCACTGTGCTATCCAATGGGCCACACCAGCTATTTTTCAATTTAAAAATGATAACAAAAGGAATTTGATCATAATGTTTTAAAGTGTTTGTATAATATTATATTGTATGTGCTATATAATTTCAATAAATAAGCGTTTTTTGTTTTGATACTCTGACAAGCAGCATATAAAATGTAAATCAAACCATGTTCATACATTTTAGAAGCCACCTGCACCGCACCTTCTAACATGCAAAATGAACCTTGTTCCAAATAATGATGTAAACTGTCTTATATTTTGTGTTTTCTTTTAAAGAAACTCTGCAAGAAATTTCTGAACCTACAGCATGCCACAGATAAAGCCACACTGGCCCACATAAAGATGGTTATCCAGCGTAGCAATGTAAACGGCAAGGTGAAGGTTCGTTTTAAGGTGTGTATCACTTTTATATACACTTTTACTGATGGGCTAATAATGCAAAATTGCAATCTTATATCATTAGTATCATCATCATGTGTCAATGTGTCTTGTGCTAATAAGCAGTTATAAGCAGTGTAATACATTTTGTACCATATCTCTAATACTTTTCCTTTGTTCTTGCTTATGATATAATTTTCATAAACCTGAAGGTCTGAGCCTAAACCGTGCTATAAATGCCGGTATATTTCAGCCGTGCTATAAATGACAGATTCGGCGGTTATACCAGGGTCTACTCAATTTTAGGCGCGCGCAGTTGTAATGTTTACACACAACATGAATCAAAACGACTAAACAATTACCAAAAACAGCACTCCTTGACATTGCATTTGACCAATAATATACAAAGGCGACTGGCTGCAATAATCAAAACATGGGTCATGCTCATGCCGCGTGATAATGCTATTTCTTGATTGGATCGAGCTGTTATTTTTAATGAAAACTGCAATGCCCTAAAACTTCTTGCATACACGTACTTGGATAAATGGCTATGGTACAAAACATTTATAGCATATTTTTCTTGTACGCCATTTATACTGCACTCTGGGACCTACGTAAATCACATATACTCGAAAAATTATGCTATAAATATTACATATATATATATATGCATTTAATGTACATGTAAATAACAGTTTTACAATGCATAAATATAAAATCATAGTTCTGACCCGTAGTCAAATCCAATTAACACATCCTCAGAGTCCTGGCTCGTAAGAATCTATACTTTCTCACAAGTCGAGCTCTCAGTGAGATTTGAACCCGCATCAGTGAGAGGCGAGACAGTTTTAAATGCAGCGTCTTTACCCTCTCGACCAAGGAGTGCTTTAATGTCAGCCAAAAAGATCACGGTTACTAAATGAATGTGTTTTAAAGTGGTAACGTTTGCTGTTTTATATTAAGCAAACCAGTAGAACTGAATGCATGCTATGCAAACTAGTAGTTCAGAGCGTTTAAAGACCAGTGCCCCGTTTTATGAAACAACTTACGACCATTTTGATTGTAAATCAATTTTGCTTCACTTTAAATTACACTTCAAATGAACGTGATTTAAACGAACATCATTTCATTTCATTTTCTTATACATGTGATATTTCTGCACTACTTGTACACATAATTATCTACATTAAATGCTTTATAGGTGGAAACAAGTGAACGATTTTAAAATGTGCGACCTATCATAAGATGTTTAATAAAAACAGGGCCCAGGAGATTATTGTATTATTAGGCATGACTGCATGGCACACAGCTGTATAATTATAATAAATATGCATCAAATAGATATTAAAATATTTGGGGTGATAGTGGTAAATTGTGTATCGATAGATTCAAAGTAAGTTGTATTTTTCAAGCTCTTGACAATTGAATATTTTTTGTAAAGGCACACGAGCAGTTTGTGGATACAGTTGGAACCGCCTATTTGTTATCACTGGCTAAGACATTGTTTGGCATGAAGCAAATGAGTGATAAACCAACACATTCGGATATCCCAGAAAACATTGACAAGCTACATATGAAGAACAAAGAGAAAGTGTTCCATACAGTATTGAATCATTTCCTGGATACCGTATTCATCCCTCCCATGGTTCAAGATACGGTACGAAAATAAGACATCTAAAAAGCTATTCATTTATCATACATTACCAGTTTTGCCACATATAAGAATCATATTATTTTTATATGATTCTCATATGATACCAATTATACGATACTTTTATAAAAGGAGCAGTACATGATTCGTATATAAAACCGTTCATATAAGATTCATATAAGTATCATATGAGAATCATATAAAAGTTGAAAATACTTCCATAATGGAGTTTTGATAAATTTATTCTCCTAAGAAAATTATATGAAACTCCTGTTATATATAAATATCATATGATATGTTTTTATATGAGAATCATGTGACTCCTTTTCATCATATGAAAATCATAGGATTCTCGTATGAGAATGCAACAACAAGAATGCAACATGATGTTACGGACAATGTTATACCTATATAGACCCCACTTCACTTTGTGAATGTGGGGGTATAAATATATATTGCCTATGTACACCATCAAACATAGTTGAGGTGGGTATACTGGATGCAGTTTGTCTGACTGTCTGTAGACACAATTGTGTCGACACAGTATTTCTTCTGACACATTTTGTAGTCACACTCATACAACTTAACAGATGGACTGTTCTTGGTAAGAGGACAACCTCTCTATTGATTTTGAGTCAATAGGTGATAGTCAGCAGGTCAAGTTCATTACATGTATATACTTTAAATACAGTATTTTGAAATGAAGAAAGAACTTGTAAGTGTAATGTGAACAAAATAGAAAATTCAAAGAAGCAACACAATGTTATATACACAGGAAAAATATCTAGGCATGAAATTCTTATGTTTTACATATGTGATACATATGCATTCCACATATGTATTTCATATGAAAGTAATACATATGTAATACATATGAAAATATATTTTACTAAAAAAGTATTAAAATAAAAAAGAATGTTACACCATTTTCTACAATATTCTACCATTGTTTTGAAAAATACTTTATGTATTTCAGGTATAAGAATTTCATATGAAATACATATGTATACATTTCATATGTGGTACAGGTGTATTATTTTAACATGAAACGTATATGAGATACATATGTAACAAATATGTATCATTTACAAATGAGGCATATATGTAAATACTCATATATGAAAGAAACATGCAAATAATAAGAAAGTAATACATATGTGGCACATGTCACAACGTTTTTCCTGTGTACAATCCGTCAATTATTAAGACGACTTTATTTTCAGCCTAGATCAAGGACTACAGATCATGTAGAGGTCATAGTTTACATGGGAAATACTGTAACGACTATGCAAATTCCTGTTCAGGATGGAAAAGTTGAAGTGAAGGTGACAAACCCTACCGGTCATGTATTTGTGTTACACGCAACCACAGAGCAAATTACAAAGGGATTCTCTGTGAATATTTCTGGATTTAATACACCAGTTACTGTCAAGAAAAATGACCCAAAAGAAGATGACTTACACAACTATGTTGTAAATTATATGAATTGGTACTTCATACTTCTTTCGATGCAGGATGCAATATTGGAAGGGAATGTTTATCTGACAAATATAATTTTGAAATTTATGATACCACTTTTCTATTCACACTCAAGCCTGTCGAAGTATATGGTTGAGTGCATAGACTATATTATGAAGACTGAAGTAATTCTGACACAAAGAGTGGCAATGAAAGTGCGAGCTGCATCATTTGTAAACACAACTGGCAGGATTGGCCACAATAAAGCTGCAGACATGCAGAAAGAAAACCAAGTAAGGGTTCTCAAAGACTTAATCCGGGGTTTAGGTTCTAATAAAACTGAAGCATCAATAATCAAAATATCAAAGGTTGTGCCAGTGATTGAAGGTATGGTGGACAATTTGAAGGAAATGACAGGAGCTGAAGACTTTCACACAACCCATGGAAAGCGATCTGATGCCGATGACATAATGGAGATTGTATCACTGCTCCAGGATAACAACCCATGGCAACTTACTCCTGGCAGACAGCTTCAAGCTTTTCATGACATCAACAAATCCCCATATTGCTTCAGTGCAGAACAGTTCAAGGCGTGTATAATGGCAACTGTTGATAGGCTGAAAAGAGCAGTACCTACTGAAGATAGTGATGAGGACAGTGACAGGGACTAGATGTGTGGAGGCATAAATGCTGAGATCAATTACAAGTTATGTGAAAATGTCTGACAAATAGAGTAGTTTACATGAGATCGTGTATTATGGATGTTAATAAACATTTTGGTAAAACTGATACTATACGAGGCTCTGCCGAGTATCCTATCTATTTATCCAAGTTTATTAAAGCTACTAACCTACCAAATAAGCCGATTATATTGTGTCGATAGATTTTGGATTCTCAAAATATGTAACATATATAATAACTCGTCCTCAGTAGGTTTAGAAACAGTGTACATCTGTTGTAAAATTTGGCTGTTGTTGGTGGGATAGCTACTTTAAAGTTCAAAATACACACGACTGTAAGATTTAATAATCACATAACATTACTAAGCCGCGAAGGTTTCACTTTAATGTTGTCTATCTACATGTACCTTTTTTTAATGTTGTCAATCTACCTTTTACACGGTACCATTTTGTAAGAGTAATCATGACATTGTTTGCTTGTTTACATGATGTCAGCTATGTAATACGACGGCTATACCTAGTTCGCGCTACAAATAATGCGACACCTTAAACCGAATTTACGATTAATAACGTCCATTTTGTATAGTAATATTTCAAAGGTCCGTCTGAACCTGTCATATGATATACTGTGGAAATAATTGGCAGTATACAAACACTGTGATCCAATCCTCATCTGCATATTTAATACACTAGTAGTGTATTACGATAAATAAGTCTTGGCTTATTTTCACTCCCAGAATCCATGTTATGTCATAATGAGATAAATGTAATTACATCCTTTGAGGTCAACAATGAAATGTTGACCCAAAATGTGTTTTTGTTTGTTTTGAAAACATTCATAGGCAGGACACATATGGCTTTTTTAAAGCACATTGTATAGTAATACTGACTGGTGGATGCAGTTAAAAATTACCAGTATATAGTTATTGAATGACAAATTTATATTTAAATTTGACAATGTATAAACGAACTGACATAAAATAAATCCAGATGGCACACATGGATTAACTCTTGATTTAGATGGTGTTTATAGCTTAACACGAAACTTAAATGCTTTATTGAAGTGGGTTAAGAGTAGGTTACATAATCTACATTTTTGAGTTTTGCGGTGGTAAATCAACCATTAAATTGTCACACATGCTGTTGAATAATTCCACTTTTGCATGGCCATTTAACAACACTGAGGTCAATATATTGTCTCAAAAGTATTTATAACCTTACAGAGCTACAGATAAGGCCAAAAATATAAATACAGGTGTGTTCCCTATTGCATGCTCTAAAAAATAGGGTAGGTTGGTAGGTTTTTTTCTTTTTCTTTTTTTGGCGCAAGATATTGTGAGATTCTACATATATTTATCACATAAATCCCATACAAGTTGATGATACAACTGAAAGTTTCTCTGTGATGTCAGTTTACCTCGATCTATTGAAATAAATTCTTGTTGAGAACAAATTCAATTTTTTGTTGTTTTTTTAAATTCTTTTTAAAAATAATTTTCATAAAAAGTTTTTGGGTAGGCCCTTTAAAAATAGGGTCGGTCGGGCCACCGGAAACACAGGTATTTTTTTTTTTTGGCCTAAGCAGGGTATTTGCTTAAATACCCAATTAAAAATGCAAAAATACCCAATTAAAATAAAATGCATGGGTATCAATAAAGTAATTGAAGTTGTAAAATGATAATTGAAGTTGTCAAATGATAAAACCAGTGCAAATTGAGCAATATATGGGTTGTTGACGGGACACCCAGTAACGTTGTATAACGCCTATTGTAAAAGAAGTTGATTTTGATAGATTTTGTATATACAAAATTAGTGGAATGCCACCCCAAAACAATGTCGCAAACTTTTATTGTTTTATTTTACCCAATTGAAATCATGAAATACCCAAATAAATAAATACTGATGGGTAAATACCCGATTGATCAAAAATCTTATCTGTAGCTCTGACCTTATATTTTCTTAGGGACACATGGCAATCTTGATTTTTTAAAAACTCGCGGCATCCCGTTTGTTTTTCTGTATACATTGCATGTGTTCAGTCATTCATTTTAATTATAAGAATTGTATAAACCAAATTGTTTTTGCATATTACTTAATGTTGATTACATTTCACCAATAATATATTCAAACCTATGGTAAAGAATAACAAAGAAAAATTGAAAACTCTAAATTGTATTTAAATATATTCAAGCAGATTTAAAGTCAAAATAAATTGAGAGGCTAATTTTAATGCTCGATAAAGACTTCAACATTGCCATGTGTCCCTTTAACATTGGCCCTAACTCTTTAGGATTTTTTTTAAATTTTAAATAAAACATTTAAATGAAATATACAATTGGAGCATTCACTATAAAAGCCTGTTCATAGTTGAATGATTTTTTTGCAGAATGATTGAACTTTACCATCAACTTTTATATTGTCAGGGAACTATGTAATTAACTGTATCTGTAATGCCAATAATTGAACGCATATATATATGTAAGTGTTCAAATAAGGCTCACAGTTCATGCGCATAAGCTTTTGCAATTACTGCAACACAAGTGTGGAGGTCCAGAATACACAACACAATCAAATCCAAAGTACTGAACAAGTTGCTTTCTCAAGCACGAGGTTTTATTTTGACAGTACTTTGGTATGTCTGGAGATAAGCCGCGTCTGTTTGCTGCAATATCATTTTTATTGTAGTACAAAATAGCTTCAGCATTCTGCCCACTTCTGCCTGCACGACCAATCTCCTGAAAATATTTCTCTACGGTTGTTGGTGGCTGAAAATGGATAACACGTTCAATACTCGGAGCATTCAACCCCATTCCCAGAGCCACTGTTGCAAACACTAAACGGAGTTTTGGGGATGGCTTCCTCAGTTCATTTACAATGTGAGTTTTCATACTATGTGTATAGTCCTTGTGGTACTGTGCATATATTCTGTTCTCGGGAGTTTTGTCATGCATTGGACTATACCCTAATTCCAGCATACAACTGTCTGTATATTGATAGCAGTAACCCAGTCCCTCCAGTTGGTTGATATATACAATTGTTAGTGGAAATTGCAATAGCTCCTCTTTCAGCTGACCGACAATTGGCTCCAACATCCTGTCAAATTTCTCATACTTATGTATATTGGACAGTCGAGTGCGAACCTGAGAAAGAGTTGAGCTTTAGCAAAATTTCATTTTATGCATAATTGTTTAAAAAATGTTTGTATGCATTTGATGTGATGTCATGTCCAAATAAACAGAGATCTACCCATATTTTTTATCAAGGAATATCTTTATTAAGATGTGTAATTTTTTGTTAAACATACTGTCTCTGATCAGTGATGAACAAGCATAATATGGTACTCAAATTGTATTTTGTTGTCTGTTCTATTTGTGGATACATTAGACAAATCTATCTTGATGTAAAATTGGAGGATGAGCTTGGCATATTTATTCCTATTATGCGCCATATAAACTTTCATGTGTTGGTGAACCGTAAAACCGAATTCAGTGAGTTCCTATTATGAAAGTGAATACATGTGTGTAGTTTTATTGAATTTCGTTCAGCCTTCAGGGCTTTTAGAGATACATGTATGAGGTTCTAACCATAAAAAATGTTAAGCAAAATTGATGCAGATGTGAGTTGAAAAGTCGAGTTAAAACTATGGCTGTCATTGATCAGTCAGAGCTCTAACCTTAAACAGTTACAAGTTTTATAACTGCTGGAAGTTATTAAATTGCCAAATTATTATCTTCCTTTGGTTTAGAGTAGCAGATACTTTTCCCTAATAACCATGTGTCACCTAAATCAGTTACCAAGATCATTTGCTAATAAATCGAAATAGTTGCCAAATGTGCAGTGTTTATTTATGTCTGAATACTTATTATTAAGGATAAATACATCTTCAAGATCCAATTAGCAATTGTTCACTAATCATGTTGGAGCCTACAAAATGATTTTTAATGAATTTTGTTGCATAACAGTAGGTAACTTGAGAGACCTTGCGCATTGGATTTTCATCCATGCTCATAGAATTTTATTGCATGGTTGTAAAGTTGAATAATCACCCTACCTGGAGAAAATTATATATATATAGGGAAAATTCCTGTACAGAAGATAGACTGCATGTAAACTTGAATGATTTTGTGGTAGTAACATATTCTGGTTTCTATCCATTTTTTTTTTTTAAATAACAGTCACAGGTTATGAAAAACGTAACTGTTTAAAGGGAAACTGTCCGTAAGTAAGCAGATATTGAGCATAGCCAAATAACTGTCTGATTTTTATTCAGTGCAATGTCTACATGAAAACATTAGCATAAGCCTGTAGTAATACATTCGTGAGTTTAAAAAAAAGAAAGTTTTATTTAATAGTTGTAAATAATGTGGGACCCACTTTATTTACATTTTCTGGTGATCACATGACATGTATTAGCGCATTAGCTTTTATATAGCGTATCTCTTACGTAATACATCTGGCCCGGTTAGCTCAGTTGGTAGCGACGCTCGACTATTATTACCTGCGAGTGTAATTTTAGTGTGGGTTCAATCCCACGTAACGGTTATTCTGTTTTTGGACCGCTATTGAATTCCGTCAAACAATCTTGGTTTTATTTAGTAAATATTCAACAATGGTTGGTGCGTTATGTTTGTCAATGTAATTATTTTGTGTTTTATAGGCTAAAAGTTACGGACATTGTCCCTTTAAGGTTAGAGCTCTGACTGTTGATAGGATGTGAAGAGTATCAACCATATCAATATATATTGAAGGAAACTTATTGACGATATATTGATATATCGACTGAAAAGGTTATGGCTGTACTTTCTGGAGCATTTTAAGCATTTCAAATGTTAAAGCATGTATATATTGCTTTTAAATGGGTGTTGTAACATTTCAAATATACTCTTTGAAGCATATATGGTAGTTTGCTTTATATGTTCTACCTAACACTATTTATATGTATTAATTGGTCAAAATAAAATAAATAACCATTTCCTACATAAATTTATTTGCTTGTGTCAGCAAAACAATCTCTTTTTCAGTTCAAGTTTATTAGTACATTAAAAAACAGAAAACAAAATAAACTGTCCAACATGTTTTTTGCGAAAACCACTTCACAGCACAACTGTATCCGGTTTAAATGGACACAGTCAATCTTGATTTTTGAAAAGCTCACGGCGTCAGGGTTAGTTTTTCTACATAAATTGCATTTGTTCAATCATTATTATAAATTATACGAATAGTTTATATTTAAACCTATGGTAGAATAAGATGAAAATAAGGAAACTCAGATGTTTATTTAATGATATGTGCAAGCAGTTTTAAAGTCAAATGAGATGGTTAAATAAATGAAGACGCTAATTTCAATGTTCATTAAACGCTTCAAGATTGCTGTGTGTACGTTTAAATGAAAGTTTTTGCGAGGAAACCCAAAAACAAAACAACGATTTCTGGAAAAAAAAGAAAAAGAAAAACAATGATAAGTTTTCACTGATGATGTTTAACACACTCTTAACTTTATCATAGTCAAAGATATGTACCAGTAGTCTTATACACAAACCAGATTTATAACATTACCTCCAAAAATATGTTTGGACGATCTGGATTTACTCTGACGATCTGTGCACCTGTTAGTTGTAGATCAGTGATCAAAGATTTGATTGAAGCTGGTGTTGCAGTTGCTGTCAATGCCAAGTGAACCGTCTTTGGGTGGGGAAAAATACAAACAAGTTCTGCCAGCTTCTTAAATGCCTTGCGAAATTCATCACCCCTTCAAATATAAAAAGATTATGAAAACTTAATTTAATCAAACACATCCATCAGGGATCAAATTGTTAAAAAATATGTTTTCAATACTTCTAAATTTCACCAGAAACCCATTTATCATTATAAATTGCTTAAACATGAATAATCTGGGCATAAACACAAAGTCACATTACCAGATATTATTAAATATTAATTAAAATTTAACTGAACAATGCACGTTTACATAATTGGTCTGACTGGGATTTGAACCCAGATCATTAAAGTCAGAATATGCTTATCGTTAACCTTAATGGAGATGATAGAGACTTTGTGTCAGGTATTTGTGTAGAATATTACCGTCAAATTTGCATTAAATCCCCCGATGTACCCAGCCGTTAATAGAAACAACTGATTAGAAACGTATGCTTCGTTAAAAAGGCACGCTGACTTTTTAACTATTGTGTTTACATAAACATTACCTGTGCTATAAATAAACCATTTAGATCTGCACATTTCCTGTGTTGTTCTTAGCGTCGGCGCAAAGCGTAGGGGATCGAAACAACGTAATTAGTACAAAAATATTTATTTGGCATAGTGGGTACAGTTTATATTTATTCAGTTTATTTGTTAGCGTAATTCTGCAAGTTGTAACGCTTCCGAGCGCTTCGTCAACTGTTTCAGTTTATGTGTTAATAAGCATATTCTGCCTTTAAATGAATGCCTAGATGCTCTTAAACCAATGGAGCTATCAGACCTAGATATGAAATATTGCAGTTAGCAGTTGAATTCATACGAAGTGTAACCATACTTTACATACTAAAAAACAAAAACACACATATAATAATTATATTAACAGATTAAATACCTATTGAATTAGACAGTTACTGTATTTGCGAGTCAGGTGTAATGGATGAGGGGGGAAAGTTTGAGACAAACCAATTATTGCAAGCCTTTTTGCAATGGTGAAAAAAATTATTATACTCTAGTACAGTTACTGTTTTATTTGTAAATGTAAATAATGGTGGCCGCTTGATGATAATTTAAAAACAAATGCTACGGTGTCGCAATATCTATTATCTCTTCATTATGCTTGTCCAGTTAGAAAGACATTAAAGGGACACATGGCAATCATAATTTTTTAAAAACTCATGGCGTCGGGTTAGTTATTCAACATAACTGACATTTGTTCATTACTAAATACTAATTATTAGGAAAATTAAATACAAATATTTTTGTACACATTACTAACTGTTTATAATATTACACCAATAATATATAAAATTTAACATTTGATAGAACACTGAAGAAAAATTGAAACTGAATATTTTATTTAATTATAACAAGCAGGTTTAAAGTCAAAATTATACTGGATTAATAAACCCAGGTGAGTAGATTTTGTATGGCAAAATTTAGGAAAAGGTGCATAAATCTGAATTGGATAATTGATAAGGAAGAACTGTATAAAGTTTTATGATCTTGCCAAACTATTGGACATGTGTAATGACGTTACTTGGGGTAATATGTATGTGTGAAATTTCATGTCCTGTTTCCATGTATCCATTTCACTGAATAAAAATCAGTTATTTTCTTATACTCAACCATGCTTTACTTATGGACAATGTCCCTTTAACCCCAACATTGACAAAGTTTATGAGTGAAGTTTTATGGAATTCTGGCAGGCAGTTTGTGAGATATACAGTAGGCTTACTGAAAAAGATTTATTACTTTATACCAGGGAGAGTAGAATAGCAGAAAAGGCCAAGCTAAATAGGTCATTACTTGTAAAATATTGAACGTCAATATATACATTTATATATAATGATTAAAATCATATTTACCATTCTGATATCATATGTACTTCGTCAACAACTATGGCACACACCCTTTCTTTGTACAACTTTGAGCGCAACATTGCAGCTATGCTTGCATTATTGAGAAGTGTCTCGGGGTGAGCATATATGATATTGTAATGTCCTTTCTTAAGGTCGGCCATAGTCACAGAAGTAGGTGCATGGACATCGGACTGACCAGAAACAACCTCATCATCATCCTCACTGCCATCATTCTCTGCATGTGTATGACCCTGGACCATTTTATACGTTTTTCCTGTTGTACCTGGCAAAAAAATCCACTCATTAAAATCAAAAGCATTTTTTTTTAATTCAGTTAAACAGTTGTCAGTTTAAATGTTTCATCACAGACCGCATAGGAGGCCTTTATAAAATCTGTAGTTTTCAGGTACTTCAACATACTGCAGTGTAAAAAAAACACATTTTAGGAAAATAGCATTTAAGGTAAAGATACTGATGTCGGATACATACAGGTTTTAAAGTTCATAATATAACAGGTAGTGAAAAAAAAATCCTCAACCGAGGCTCGAACACAGGGTCTCTGGTTTACCATACTAACGCTCAAACCACTGAGCTTTTTCAAATGCAATCTCATAGGCCCATTTTCCATATTTTATCTCGATGTACATGGAAGATGAGCCTGGCATGTTCATGCCTGTTAGGCGCCATATAACCTTTTTATAAGTTGGTGCACCTTAAAACCCCAATTCAATTCAATTCAATGGGATAACACAAAAGGGGACATAATAAAAGTGAACCAACCTTCACTGTTTAGGAAGCATGCCTTTATGTTCTTCTCACACAACGACTGGACCTGATCCTGCATAAGTGAACTCAGGGGACTCACAACAATAACAATCCCATATGCATCGGAAGTATTTTTCTTCAGGAACCATGGCAGCAGCTGGAATATTACACTCTTTCCATACCCGGTTGGTAAAACTGCTATGCAATCATAGCCAGAATACAATATGTTCAATGTTTCTAGCTGTTGTTTCTTCAATTCATAAGTAATCTGAAGCATTTGCTTTGCAATCTTGAGAGAAGATTCAACATTTTCTGCCATTTTTTTGCGATACGGTACGAACCGTTTTAACGGTACGAACCGGTTTGGTACCGAACAGTCATGAACGTAATGCTCCCACAACTATATTTTATTTAAATTAGTATAATTTGGACAATTCTAACGATAAAATATAAAGAAATTGATCAAATCACTCACAATGAGCAATATTGTCATCAATACAACATTATATAAAAGAGCACTATTTTGCGGAGAGCTACAATCGAAAACCGAACCAAATTCATCATTTTGCTTCCAAAAACCATTGAGCGGCACCCAGTACTCTCCGAGCCACTATTCCCGAGTACGGAAATTGGCGAAGAGTTCCGATTGTTCTTCGTACAACATCGAACAACGGAACTACCTCGTCGATTTACGTAATCGGGTATTGTAACTGTTATTTAAACGGTTACGGAAATCGACGAGACAATTCCGATGTACTCCGATCTGAACGAAACAGACCGAACGATGATTCAACCTTCGTTTGCATATTTATTTTACTAGTGTAATATTTTAAGAATCTTTCATCGGTATCCGGTGAAGATAGGGAATTCCAACCCGAGGTATACGTGTTTTTATCGGAACCGAGGCTCTGCCGAGGTTCCGATTAAAACACTTATACCGAGGGTTAGAATTCCCTATCTGAACCGAATAACCATGATAGATTCTTTTTCTTGCATATCAGAGAACTGTTGTGCGTTTTTTTCCTGCATACCGGATGTTACGCGCGTGAATTTAATCTCGACCCTAGGGTGAGATGGAAATATCTAGCCCCGATATATATCTAGCCCCGGTATAATGACGGATATCCTTGTCCGGTATGCAAGAAGATATATATATCAAGGCTTTACTACACTAACCCCGCAATGTATGTGCTAAATGAGTGTACGTATATACTCGGGATCGTTTAGATGTAAAATAAAAGGTAGTAATCTAGGTTCCGATAAAAAAGAATACACCTCTTGTTTAAAATCCCCATCTTCACCAGGGCCCGTATTCATAAAGGAACTTAAAGCTACACAGTCCCTATTTTAACTGGTAATACCTCATGAATATGAATGAGCCACCTGTGAAGTAGATCCAAATCGACGAACACCCGATAAGGCAAAACTAGATGCGTAAAATTTCCCATTTTTATTTAGCCCTCGTACAGGTAACATCGATAGATAAACGGCTTCAGAATATATGTGATTACAAAAAGTGTTGCCCTGAACGGGATTTGAAAGCATTGCACGTTTAAGTTTTGAAGAATGTACGCTGAACACTAGACCACGGCTATTTATTGTTGTGTTGTAGCATTTTTAACACTGAATAGGCATTACGTAATAACTAGAGCGCATATTTTGCATAATACATGGTAGTTAGTAAACCATTTTCTCAAGTAGCGTTATAGTTCAGTGGATAGAGCACCTGACTTTAAATCAGAAGGTCGTGTGTTCGATCCAGAAAGACTTTTAAAGTAAAAATTAGTGTTACCTATGTATAGGTACGATTTGCACTGGTCGATGTCCATACAGTAAATGATTGCCTACGCTTTATGTGCTCGCTTAAATACCCGATTTCGACATGAGCAGGTGAACATGAAATTACAAATAAGGACACGCCTACAAAAAATAAATCGATTGATATAGAGACTCTGTAGCTTTAAGTAAAATTTTAAGATGTCTACATATTTCAAATAACCTGTTTAACCTCTAAGCGACACTACGGAGCGCCGATTTTAAGATAACGTTTTTAAGCTGTGGCGTTTATTAATCCATAGCATTATTAATAATATAAAGAAAATATCTTAAAACGATAGAAAAAGGTGTTTAAAAAATTGAAACATTTTGATTTAAATTAAAATATTACTAAGAAGCTTTATGAATAAGGATCCTGCTTAACATGGATATCTCCATCTTTATGAACAAGGATCCTGCTCAACATGGATATCTCCATCTTTATGAACAAGGATCCTGCTCAACATGGATATCTCCATCTTTATGAATAAGGATCCTGCTCAACATGGATATCTCCATCTGTAGGCCAGAAAAGAAATACCTGTGTTTCTGGTTACCCGACCGTCCCTATTTTTTGGCGCCGACCCTACAGTTTTTTATCTTAAAAAAACAAACAAACAAAAAACAAAGGACGAAAAAGCTGGGTACGAAACGGTAATGTACAAAACGATTAGTACGAAATGCGCTAAAACATGACCGCCTCCATGGTGCACTGCGCGTCCGTTTTGGCTATTAGAATTGGAAAATGCAGCCATGGGACAGAGCAGAAGTTATGAAAGACATTAATCATGACATGCTGCCAGCAGATTTGTTCTTCCAATACCACCCAGCCTCAGGAAATTATAAAATTCAATCTTATGTAAACTCGTAATGGCAGAAAATATTTGTTTTCAATTTATTCAAAACAAACAAGTTAAGAAGATATCATGAGGTTGTTTTTTCTTCTCTCCTTGCAAATTCACTACAAATTAACTACTTGACAAAGCTAAAGATACCCAAAGTTAAAGATACCTTTAACATCGTCCAAACCACATGGGCAAAAAATAAATAAATAAGATAAGAAAAAAATTACCTACCTACCTACCCTAATTTTTTCAGCTGAGTAACCAGAAACACAGGTATTTTTTCTGGCCTTATGAATAAGGACCCTGCTCAACATGGATATTTGCTCAACATGGATATCTCCATCTTTATGAATAAAGATCCTGCTCAACATGGATATCTCCATCTTTATGAATAAGGATCCTGCTCAACATGGATATCTCCATCTTTATAAATAAGGATCCTGCTCAACATGGATATCTCCATCTTTATGAATAAGGATCATGCTCAACATGGATATCTCCATCTTTATGAATAAGGATCTTGCTCAACATGGATATCTCCATCTTTATGAATAAGGATCATGCTCAACATGGATATCTCCATCTTTATGAATAAGGATCCTGCTCAACATGGATATCTCCATCTTTATGAATAAAGATCCTGCTGAACATGGATATCTTCATCTTTATGAATAAGGATCCTGCTCAACATGGATATCTCCATCTTTATGAATAAGGATCCTGCTCAACATGGATATCTCCATCTTTATGAATAAGGATCCTGCTCAACATGGATATCTCCATCTTTATGAATAAGGATCATGCTCAACATGGATATCTCCATCTTTATGAATAAGGATCTTGCTCATCATGGATATCTCCATCTTTATGAATAAGGATCTTGCTCAACATGGATATCTCCATCTTTATGAATAAGGATCTTGCTCAACATGGATATCTCCATCTTTATGAATAAATATCCTGCTCAACATGGATATCTCCATCTTTATGAATAAGGATCATGCTCAACATGGATATCTCCATGTTTATGAATAAGGATCTTGCTCAACATGGATATCTCCATCTTTATGAATAAGGATCTTGCTCAACATGGATATCTCCATCTTTATGAATAAATATCCTGCTCAACATGGATATCTCCATCTTTATGAATAAGGATCCTGCTCAACATGGATATCTCCATCTTTATGAATAAGGATCCTGCTCAACATGGATATCTGCATCTTTATGAATAATGATCCTGCTCAACATGGATATCTCCATCTTTATGAACAAGGATCCTGCTCAACATGGATATCTCCATCTTTATGAACAAGGATCCTGCTCAACATGGAAATCTCCATCTTTATGAACAAGGATCCTGCTCAACATGGATATCTCCATCTTTATGAATAAGGATCCTGCTTAACATGGATATCTCCATTTTATTATAATCGATTTTATATATAAGGGCATTTATAAGAAAATTATGATAGTCGCAAGGCATGCAATTGGTGTTAAATTGACGAAGATGAAACACAGTAATGTACCGACTACGTATTAGAATTCATGTATATATAATTTGTTTGCATAATTTAGTAGAAAACACTCGCTCACTATAAAACGTTATAGAAATGTACCTATCTAATATTTAGAGGTTATTAACTGGGGGAGGTGTGCCTCTTTGTAATATTGGCCCGATATAGCCATATGAGGCCCGATAGCTTTAGCTTTATTAGAAAATGTGGATTTTCGGCCCGCCATAGTGGTATTTTAGCCCTTCATAGCTGTTTGGCTCGCCGTTTCACGCGCTTATCTAATATGACCGCAGAGACGATGCCTGTATAACACGAAAAACAGGCCGTTTTTATTACTATAGTAACACATGTAATAAAATAGAATTTTTATGAACGTTGGGATTTTGTTTTTTCTCTCAAGGGAACCCGGATGTTTTACACCATTGTGTTTATTCAGAGAAGTGACAGATTGACATCTAATCTAACTACCAAACCAACACATTCTGTGACAATCCTCCAACGAACAATCATCCGCCCAGCAATTCCATTCAAAATTGATTACCAGATGGCGGCACATTATTGCTTAAAAGTGGGACGAATAAGTGATGCTTCGGTAATATACTTGTTTGCTGGAATCAAAACTTGTCCAATCCCAAAATAAGATGTATTCCAAGCTCTGTCAAAACACGTGACACTGAAAATATTCTTCATTTATCTAATAGCAATGCATATCTAGCCACTAGTATATGGTGGTCAATATGTTGTATTGATTATGCATGGTTGTTATCATTTTCCTAATGGAGCTCTGGTGTTTACTTAAAGTTCTCCGGCCATGTTTTGTTTCATGAACAGGTTTATGTTTATTTAAATCGAAATCAATACACAACAATAGATACTTACCATTCACACATTGCAATATCTGTGAAAAGCGTGAATAAGATTTTATTTGATGACGTATAAAACTTTGAAAGTAAGGTAAATTAATCCACAGGTAAACGTATTTATCAATTATCCGGCAATAGTTGTGAGGCTATACACTTCAGATTTACCTCATTTCCCCGTGCAGTCACGCAGTGGAAAAAGTAGTATATACCTCATGCAAATAATACTTATGTTTACATACAACTTAGTAGCGGTTTTCAATATATGTTTCTCTCTGAGACTATCAAGAAATGTTCATATGATGTTTAAGAGTTAAATTTGTTTATTGATAATACTACAAAAAGGGTGGCCATTCATCTTTAACTCGCTAAGTGTTTTATCAAGCACTGAACGCCTTATTATATGTATACGATACCATTTTGATAAACCTGCTTAAATTATTATATATGCACGTTTGAGTTTCATCTTTTCGTCTATCTACCATAGCTTTAAATATATTAATGATGCAATATAATACACAGTTAATAATATGCAAACATACTATTCTTATAATTAATATTAATGATTGAACAAATGCAAGATGTAGGAAAAATAATGGGACACCGTTTGCTTTTAAAACATCAAGATGCGCATGCGCAAAACTAGGAATTTCTTATCTTGTATGCAAGAAGTTGCTGTCAATTATATGTTTGATAGTCAACAGACGAGAACTCTCCATGGCAACCGTTTGTTTAGTCGGTAATGTTAACAACTCTTTGTTTGAAAAGTTGACAAAACGAGTTTGAACATGTCCCATATGTTGTTCCTGTTGATAGAAACTCGCATCGTTTAATCATACGGATGTGTCATTTAAACATTCTAGACAGTAATATTGATATAATGTGCAGATGCAGATGAAATAATACGATATCGCCTAATACAGAGTGATTAGTCTCATACGGCGTATACTCGCTGGGGTAAGTGAGGTATATATACTGAGCAAAAATAAAAAGTATCCACTTCTTCTGCCCCCGGAGGGTTAGTTGGTGGGTCGGTGTTTTACATATTGTTCAGCAAATTTGAGGCTTTATATGACGGTCGATTTTTAACTGGTGGAGGCAGACGGCCCGCTTTTTTTCCTGGGTAGAACCAGTACTAATGTATCCGCTACCGCGTCGTCGTAAAACGAAATTTCAGACCGTAAAACCACCAAATACTCTCCCAGATTGAACATCTTAACATGGTTATCCCTTAAGTTCACACTTAAATTTCAAATTTAGTAAGAGTCAAATTTGCGTCTCAGCCATGGTCAAAGGTCAGATGAGTCAAAGTTGTGTCTCAACCATACCTTTTGAAAGTACTGAAGGGTTCATACATCAAATGTCAAATGAGTCAAATGCATGTCTCAGCCATAACATTAAAACAACTCTTTGACAAAAACATAAATATGTCAGAAACAAACCTTTCTGTAGGTATATCACATAAAAAAACATATCACAGCTTTTGCAGTCTGCAGCTTTTTATTACCAGACAGACAGACAGACAGATATTTTTTATTGATTTAAACTTTACAAGTTTATCATCATATACAATATGCAAACATATTCGTGACAGAATAAACAAAACAAACAAACAACAAAAACATAATTTTGCTCACTAGTTTCATATAAATTGTATTATTGAATAATTTGAAATATTAAATAATTGAATAAATATATGGAAATGACACTGAACTTTAACTTACGCAAATTAAATTAAATATTAAATTAAAAAGACAATTTTGTTCCCGTTATCACAAAAACAATAACATAAATAATTAATTGATAATAGTTTTCATTCGATGATAAACCTAGTTTTGATTAAACAATAAATCATTACGAGAATCAAATGCTTCTTTTATAAACCAAGATAAATTAAACAACTCTTTCTTATTACGTGTTTTCATTAGCTCTATGAATTTTAAAACACTTGGACGTTTATAATAGTACTTTTTAGTGTATTTTCTTCTTATATTATCATAAACAGGACAAATCAAAACAAAATGGTATTCATCTTCGATGTCATTAGAATTACAAATGGTACAATAACGTTGGTTTCTTTCTAATCTGTTCTGTGCGTAGCGCCCAGTTACAATTCGCAGTGAATGCGCCGATAGTCTTAGTTTTGAAAATTAATTCGCAACTTATATGGCAAAATATCGAGATATGGTTCATATTCAAAAATACCTTTAAAATGTAAATACATTGACAAAACTCTATTATTTACAACATCGCTGTTCCACTTTTGAACAAAACAATCGACTAAACGCTGTTTAAAAACAGTATGAAATGTTTTCAAAGAAACCCTATTTGGATTATTCCAAACATAGCCAAAACCATACTCGTTTAGAAGCTTTTTAACATTCCCAGTCCAATTATTACGCCAATTTTCTATGTTATTGGCGGATTTATTGTAAATAGTAGAAATTATAATATTGTCAGAGTTAACTGTTTTGCACCAATATTTAACGATTCTAACATAGCGCAATATATACAATGGATACCGCCCAAGTTCCCCGTAAATACCCGCATTGCTAGTAGAAGTCCTAAGATTTAAAATATATTTACAAAATTTTAAGTGAATCCTTTTAATTTCTTTCGACTTAGAAAACCCCCAGGCTTCACAACCATAATTCAAAATGGATCCAACAAAGGAGTCGAATAATTGACACATTGTCTTCGGTTCAAAATTAAACTTCTTAGTATTAGCTATTAATATATATCAAGCCTTTAAACCCTTCCCTGCTAAACTTACTTGATTTAAAACAAATGTTCAGGTATAATTAAAAATAACTCCCAGATAATTAAAATCGTTAACTATTTCTAAGAAGTTGTCGTTATATGTCCATGACTCATTTTGTCTTAATTGACCCCTTTTCCTAGAAACCATAAGTTTGGTTTTGACGAAATTTACTTCTAATCCCCATTTATTACAATAAGCTAGTAATAAATCTAAATTTTGCTGCAAATCATCAGGTGATTTTCCTACTAAAACCATATCATCAGCAAAAAGTAGTAGAATAAGAGTAATATCGTCGATAGTAAGACCTGAACTGATATCATTTTGTAAAAATAACTCTAAATCTTCAACGAAAAGGGAGAAAATTATCGGGGAAATTACCTAACACTATTTCCCCTTTGAATTGTTGGTATCATCCACAGCAGATTATTACTCGGAAAATTTAAAACTGTTTGATGGAATATTTTGTTCTCATTTAAGAGAGTTTACGAACATCACAAATGATGTTATTAAACTATTTTCAGCTTTTACACCCAGTCAAATACTGGCCTATGGAAATATCAACATTAACAGCGGATACTGTTTATTTTAGTCCCCCGCCTTTACACTTCGCGAAAGCGTGGGATATGAAATTGACGTTGTCCATCCGTCCATCCGTGTGTCGCAGACATGTTTCGCCTACTCCTCAAAGCCCGTTAAACCTACGTACGCCAAAGTTCGTTTTCAAGATCACTAGCAAGTAACGATGTGTAGGATGCAACGGCAGATAAATCGAATACAAATTACATGAGTTATTGCCCTTTACAATACTAAGTAAAGTATTAAAGGTGTAACATTTTCGTCTACTTCTCAATATCTGTATGAACTAACCTTACTTAACTAATTGTGCAAGATAACTACAAACAAAGGATGCGTATGAAGTAAGGGCAGGTAAAAAGAGCTACACGTGACAGGAGTTCTTTCCTTTTATATGTTAAAATCAATATTGATATAATTTTAAATTCCTCAAAACCTAAAACGGTAACTGCACTAAACTATAGGTGTGCAACATGTTATTAATAAGCAAGTACAGAAGTGTGGGAAACAGTCAGATAAGTAATACTGGAGTTATTGCCCTTTATATTGTTCTGAGCAATCACACTATTGTTTAAAAGTGTGTCATCTACTCATCTTCAGCTGGTGTATATTTGTTCGAATGATGTTTTACGTCATTTATCGCACATGTTAGGTCATATTTTATCGTCAGTTTAGTGGAAGATGCAGACTACCCCATTTTTCCTGGGTAGAGCCAGTTCTATATACCTCCTGCCATCCGTAAGAACCGACACTTTCTCACTTGACAAGCCGAGCTTCCAGTGAGATTCGAACCCGCAGCGATGACAGGCGAGACAGTTTTAGACGCTGCGTCTTTACCATCCCGGCCACGGAGGGGATAATTGGTGTACAAGATCAATAGTAAGCAATGGTGTAATATTGTTTTTCGAAAGGCGTGGTGGGGGCGGGGTATCAGTTATCTCAATTTGTTTACGTGTTGGTCAGTATATTGTACGTACATGTCTCCGAGTGCGGAGACTTTGCTCGTGACTTTGTTGACATTAAACATCGAGAAATAATTTTCCGCAAAACACATTTGGAACGAATAATATCACCTTGGGAGAAAACAACCGGTCAGGAACCGGATTATAAATGCATTACAGAGGATTTCTATAGACTTTTATCACGCCATGTCGTAATCTTAGTGTAAGGACAGACGATTGTAATAACTGTATTTAGGCTAATATATCCATGGATAGGAATGTCTTTCATGGTATTGCTTTTCTGAAGCTTACCAATACGAGTATGACATTTGTTTGGAGTAAATTACTATTTTACAGAGATAGACAGAAATTTGGCTATGCTTTAAGTTTATAAAAGAATAATACAACATCAGATATAAACAACGATTTCAGATACTACAAACATGTAGTGAAAGATAAAATGCAACTGAACATGTATTTGTATGTCTATACTTAAATAGTTATCAAAAACATTTATTTACAAACGCTTGTGTGACTGTGGACTCATATTAATATAATGACTTGTTTTCACCAAGCTTCCTCGGTAGCTCGATGGATAGGGACTTGCACTTTAGAGATACAGACCTCTGTCCCGAATGGTTTTACTCCCTGGTGGATATGATCTTGCACTTTAGAGCTACAGACCTCTGTCCCGAATGGTTTTACTCCCTGGTGGATATGATCTTGCACTTTAGAGCTACAGACCTCTGTCCCGAATGGTTTTACTCCCTGGTGGATATGTTCTTGCACTTTAGAGCTACAGACCTCTGTCCCGAGTGGGTTGACTCCCTGGTGGATATGATCTTGCACTTTAGAGATACAGACCTCTGTTCCGAGTGGGTTGACTCCATGGTGAATATGATCTTGCACTTCAGAGATACAGCCCTCTGTTCCGAGTGGGTTGACTCCCTGGTGAATATGATCTTGCACTTTAGATATACAGCCCTTTGGCCCGAGTGGGTTTACTCCCTGGCGGATATGACCTTGCGCGTTAGAGCTATACAGACTTCTGTCCTAAGAGGGTTTACTCCATGGCGGATGTGATATTGCACTTTTGCACTTCAGACATCGGTTTACACCCCGGCGGATATGATCTTGTGCGTTAAAGCTGAAGATCTCTGTCCCGAGTGGGTTTAATCTCTAATGGATATGATCTTGTCCGTTAAAGTTACAGACCTTTGTTCCGAGTGGGTTTAATCTCTAATGGATATGATCTTGTCCGTTAAAGCTACATACCTTTGTTTCGAGAGGTTTTAATCTCTGGTGGATATGATCTTGCGCTTTAGAGCTACAGCCCTCTATCACCAGTGTGTTTTCTCCCTGGCGGATATGATCTCGCACGTTAGAGCTACATACCTCTGTCCCGAGTGAGTTTACTCTCTGGCGGATATTATCTTGCGCTTTAGAGCTACAGACCTCTGTCCCGAGTGAGTTTACTCCCTGTGGGATATGATATTGCGCTTTAGGGCTACATACCTCTGTCCCGAGTGAGTTTACTCCCTGTGGGATATGATATTGCGCTTTAGGGCTACATACCTCTGTCCCGAGTGAGTTTACTCCCTGTGGGATATGATATTGCGCTTTAGAGCTACATATCTCTGTTCCGAGTGGGTTAACTCCCTGGCGAATACAATCTTGCATTTTAGAGCTAAGATTTCTGTCCCGAGTGATTTTACTCCCTGGCGGATATCGGATATGGTATTGCACTTTAGGGCTACATACCTCTGTCCCGAGTGAGTTTACTCCCTGTGGGATATGATATTGCGCTTTAGAGCTGCAGACCACTATTCCGAGTTGGTTGACTCACTGGCGGATATAATATTGCGCTTTAGAGCTACAGATCTCTGTCCCGAGTTGGTTGACTCCTGGCGGATACAATCCTGCACTTTAGAGCTACAGAACTCTGTCCCAATCGAGTTTACTCTCTGGCGGATATGATCTTGCGTTTTAGAGCAGACCTCTGTCCCGACAAGTGGTTTACACCCTGGCGGATACGTTCTTGCGCATTAGAGATACAAACTTCTGTCCCAAGTGGTTTTACTCTCTGGCGGATATGATCTTGCGCATTAGAGCTACAGACCTCCGTCTCGAATAGACTGACTTCCTGGCGGATAAATCATTGCGCTCCTCTGCGCCGCGTGGGTTCGCTCCTTGGAGGAGGAAAATCTGAAAGGAAACTTCTCCCTTCATATCTGGTCGTTGTCCCAATATAACCTAATATGTTGTGTAAAACCTCGTTTTTTTCTATTTGTTTCCATCTTTCATACTATTTAAGGGAAACACTGCAATCTTAGAGTATTGATCAAGCATTTCAATTAGCACCTCTATTTATATAATTAAAGGCAGAATATGCTTATTAACACATAAACTGAAACAGTTGACGAAGCATTCGGAAGCGTTACAACTTAGAGAATAAGGCTAACAAATAAACTGAATAAAATTAAACTGTACACACTATGCCGAATACATATGTACTAATTACGCGGTATCCCCTACACGCTGCGCCGACGCTAAGCACAAAAACGAAAGTGTGCAGATCCAAATGGTTTATTTATAGCACAGGTAATGTTTATGTAAACACAAGAGTTAACAAGTCAGCGCGCCTTTGTAACAAAGCGTACGTTTCTAATCAGTTGTTTCTATTAATGGCTGGGTACATCGGGGATTTAATTTGACGGTAATAGATACACAAATACCTGCCACAAAGTTCAGATTAACAACATCCATATTCTGCTTTGAACAGTTCAAATACTACTTATTTTTTATTTCTGGAGCCGTATATTTATCGATGTTATATGTACGTAGGCTAAATAAAAATGTAGAATTTTGTCGTTTAAGCGTTTATTTATCCTCGCTGTATTGCAGTAAGCATTTTAGCGAGCAGACCTAGGTTTAAAGTCTCATCCGAAGGACTGGTAAGGTAGGAAATGCTTTTTGAAATATTTCGATAATTAACCCAAATTCGGTCCTGGCTGGCATTGAACACGCGATCCCTGGGTTACTAAACCGCAATGCTAACCATTACACCACAGCGCTACCTGTGCAATTTTACGCATCGATTTCTGCTTATATACCGACTTTTGGTGTGTTCATCGATTTGAAACTACTTCACACGTGATTCATTCATATTCATGAGTTATTACCATTTAAAATAGGGACTGAACAGCTTTAAGTTTAACAATAAGCATATTCTGTTTTGAACAGTTCCAATACAACTTATTTTTTATTTTTAAAATTGCAAGTTATGTAGAAGAACTAACGTGACATCGTGGGTTTTGAAATAAAATCAAAGTCCAATTGACTCTTTTTTTCTTCTTTGTTTTAATAGGAACACTCTTTTATTCTGATGGTATTTATACATTGATACTTTGGAACACTCTTTTATTCTGATGGTATTTATACATTGATACTTTTGCATCGGTATAATGAGAGACACTATTCAAATATTTGTATACGTAAATAAAGAAAACAAAACTTATGTCCATACAAATCATCTTATAATGGTGCATCTTCCACACAGTTATGTCACATATTTCCTTTTTCCGTAGGAAAGCTATTATAGGTTTGTCTAAAATGAACTCCAGTATTTCTAAAGATCTATACACTCACAATAAAACACCGAGGTAAGACTAAATCATCCACGATAAACACCGAGGGAAGACAAAATCATCCACGATAAATGATGAAGGCTGCAGACGACAGTTGCATAAATGTTAAAGGCTGCTAGCGACGGATGCAATAAATAAAGGCAAGCTCTCTGGGCAGGCAGATCGGCAATTCGATTTTTTTCCTAACAAAGTATCAATTATCAATAGAAGCAAAATATCAGCTTAATTGAGTTTTATTGCAGCCTGAACGTCAGCATATGAGAAGTTTCTTTGTTTTTGGTAATGTGGGGAATAAAAGACCTGAAAACCACCTTCGGGCATTATTCTGGAAGACAATTCACAGAGATCATCGTTTTGCGATAGCATGAATATTATAGCATGGTATTTCTTAATGATATTTCCGTCTTTTGTGTTGGTCACGTGACTCACAGAAGTTCCAGAAGCAGACGATATAATTCGAGCGCGCATTTAGAATGATACGTAATTAGCAGCATATGAATTCGTTTGATATATGAATGTTAATGTACTCGCGGAGTAATTAGATATAACATTAATAACTTCTGGGAGTTGATCGAGTAGTGAATCGGCTGAGTTTTAATGGTGGTATTGTGTATGCTGTAGTAGGATGGATATACAAGTGTTTATAGCAGGAATTATCGGTTTAATATTGGTACAAGCGGCAATTATTACGTCAGGTAAAGCATCTATACACTTCTTCGATACATCTGCGCAATAGTAACAATGTTTATGCATTGCACGCTGTAATGAGGCAGGTATGTGAGCACGTCGGCAACTTTTTTAAATAAAAAAAAAATTGGTATTGTGTGTGTTTTATGGGGGGGGTATAAATCAAATTTAGTATGGTTCACTCAAAATGTGGTATTGGTCTATATTAAAATCAAATGTTGTAGGGGCCTATATTAATATCAAAGGTACTATGGTCAATATTAAAATCACAAATCAAATTCAGTGTGGGTCAATATTAAAATCAAACAATGTAGTATGGTTGAATATTTAACAGTAAAGAAGACTGATAGACGTTCGATTCTACGTTAAACTTAAAGTACTTTAATATTATTTTTTTCTGCAAAACAGCTGCCTTGTGTTGTTTTAAAACAAAGCAAATCTGTTAATTATGGGCCAATATTAATGCGTTTTAAAGACGATTGAAAGAAGTTTGAATCACGTTTGATTTTTTTTCTCTGCCAAACAGAGTTTATCAATAAATGTAGATAGACCCATGCTAAGGGAAGTGTTAAACTGTACTAAACACAACCTGTTAAATGCAGTTACATATCTGTCGTAGATTAAATATTGATATTAGTTTTCAGTTGCCTATGTACTTCTCTTGCAATGTTAAATCTAGTATCCAGTTTTATATTGAGATGCACCATGGAAACGGTATTTGTACTTAAACGCATCTTTAAATAATGCGTTGTGTTATTTTATTCAGATTGCATTGCTGTTACCATTGTCGATTAAAACTCTGCAGTACTGTACATTAACACGTTATAACTCTTATGTAGAACTTTACTTTAAAATTCTACTGCCCAACTCTAGTGTCCAACTCTACTTTAAAACCTTACTGTCCACTATACTTTAAATCGCTACTGTCCAAGTATACTTTAAAACGCTACTGTCCAAGTCTACTTTAAAACTCGACTGTCCAAGTCTACTTTAAAACGCTACTGTCCAAGTCTACTTTAAAACTCAACTGTCCAAGTCTACTTTAAAACTCTACTGTCCAAGTCTACTTTAAAACTCCGCTGTCCAAGTCTACTTTAAAACTCCACTGTCCAACTCTACTTAAAACTCTACTTTAAATCTTTACTGTCCAACTCTACTCTAAAACTCTACTGTCCAACTATACTCGAAAACTGTACTGTTCAACTATACATGTATACTTTAAAACTCTACTGTCCAACTCTACTTTAAAACTCTACTGTTCAACTATACTTTAAAACTCTACTGTTCAACTATACTTTAAAACTCTACTGTTCAACTATACTTTAAAACTCTACTGTTCAACTATACATGTATACTTTAAAACGCTACTGTCCAACTCTACTTTAAACTATACTGTCCAACTCTACTCTGAAACTCTACTGTCCAACTCTACTGATCGGTAGCAAGCAATTTTCACTGCCGTTCATGAACAATCTCAATCAAACCGAGACTGCAATCATGTTTGTATCTAACGTGTTCGACGAATTCCAATTTTTTTCTTTTCATTCTTTTTTGATTAGGTTAACCGAAAAGCCCGCTAACTTCCAACATCGTTACAAACATTTATTAGAGGCTACTTTGTCTAGTATACAAGTACATGCAATATGAAAACATAAAAGCTGAAATAATATATGCATTATATACAACATATTAACATTATTTAATGTTTTTTGCAATGATCAAATGAACAAGCTATTAACAATAATGCCATCATATAATTGTTATAATACTTTTTGTGAAATAATTCCTAATCAAAGATCCAGAATAAGACAGCGATTTCGAAATTATTCACAATTAGCTGATTTCGTAAGGGAGATTTTCTGACATAGATATTAAGTTTAGAGTGTGTTTCTTACGTGAACATTTAATACGTATACGATAAAAGTTGGTGATAACGTATTAATTGTACAGATTAAAGGGACACAGGGCAATCTTGAGTTTTATATCAAGCATTAAAATTAACACCTCGAAGTATCATTAAATCCTTTACCATTCAGACTTTAAAACTGCTTGCATAAACTGAGATTTCAAATTTCTTCGTTATTCTACCAAATGTTTAAATATATTATTGGTGAAATATCTTTGGCAGTTAGTAATAATTTTATGTGAAAAAAACGACTTGCTTTGATCTATTCTAATAATTAATATTAATGATTAAACAAGTGAAAGTTATGTAGGAAAATTAATGGACGGACGCCTCAAGTTTTAAACAAATCAAGATTGACATGTGTCCCTCTAATATAGACTTTTGATACTCGACTTCTTTCTTAAAAAGAAAACTACGTTAAATTAAATTCAGGAAATAAAAACCTACGTGTATAATCTGTATCAGTTTAAAAGTCCTCGAGTAAATATTGTGTCGTTTATAATTTTTTTGAATTATGAAGATATATAAAGGATCTTACATGAGTACTCATTCATTATTGAATTTATTAAACGAGTTGGCAAAATGATATAATGCGAGGCTCTGTTATGAATGAGAACTTATAAGTCACATTACGTCTGAAAACATGATGTCATTAACGTTATGTTATACCGCTAGTGGAATATCGAAAATAGTAAATGGTGATATTACACTCCCATACCACATGTTATATGATAAATAAAAAACATTTTTTTAGTAAAAATGATCTAAACTTTACATGTCATTTCCTTTTCTATTTTGATTTTGCAGTGTCACCTTATTCGTTTTATTTGGACTTACTAACAGTTCTAAGAAATTTGTAAAATGTAAAAACATTTATTTTCCTTTGAGTATATGATTTATTGATCAATATTGTATGATAAACACATATCTTTGTGTAATCAATGCTCCTCCTTACTCCTCGTAAATGCAGTCGTTTTGATTAGATCACTATGACAATTTCTAATATCAGCTTAAATAACTATCTTTATAAGTATAACAAAACAGACAGCAAGTCAGTGGCATTGATGAGAATCGATTCGTTTAAAATCCCTAAGAATAGCCGAAATTTCAGACATTAAGAATTAATGATGTCTCCTGGTGATTCCTGTTGAAGACTTTACACAAAGGAAATTCACTACCGAGGGGTGAAGGCGAAACTGTCGTAACTCTGTACAAAGATAGAAGGAGATGCCCTAGTATCGCACTGGGTACTCGATAAGTCTACTCGGTTCTGAAATCAATTTCTTTTCATTAGAAGCAAATCATATTAACGATTGGCCCGATATGAAATGGACGTCGCGATTTAAAATTAAACGAATCAAACAAAGAACGCATAATTGCTCATAACGAAAATTATAACGCTTGAAATAAGAGGAAAAAATAAAGGAAATATAAAGCCACACTTGTGTGTGCAGCAAAGACCGCCATCGCCTTCAAACTTATGCTGATTTTGTAAACAATAAAGTAGTGGATGTTTCCTTTGTATTTGGTTTCATTGCACTGTGAGGAAATCAATTAATTGTGAAAAAAACATTCTGCCAGATTTGATAGTTCAGTTTCCATTGAAGACATATTGAATTGGAGTAAAGCTAAGAAAAGTTTATGTCTTTTAAAGTAAATGGTTATGTCTGTAAAAGTCTAAAAGTAAATTTTTAAGTCTGTAAAATTCTAAAAGTAAATGTTTAAGCCTGAAAAAGTCTAAAATAAAAGTCTAAAAGTAAATGTTTAAGTATGTAGAAGTCTAAAATGCAATGTCCAAGTCTGCGTAGTTGATACTATGGGGTAATATATATTGGCTTGATACTTTCTTGTTCAAATCACATTTTCTGTTTTACCTGTAACAGTATTTTATACAAAACATATATTCCAAAATTTCCAACATGCATGCTAAAAACGTACGTATATAAAGGTTTGTTAAACGAACTGCCATACACCCTGGATCTGGAACTGTGAAACATACACTAACTGTGGACCAGAACTGTCAACTGTTTAACTTTAGCCGGACATGTTTACTCCATAACTCTCTCATAATTTATAACCTATGATCATGGGCACTACGACTTAATGTATAACCTATTATCATGGGCACTACGATATAAATTACAATCTATGATCATGGGCACTACGACATAAATTACAACATATGATCATGGGCACTACGACATAATTTATAACCTATGGTCATGGGCACTACGACATAATTTATAACCTATGGTCATGGGCACTACGACATATATTACAATCTATGATCAGGGTATATACTACATATTGTATAACCTATGATCATGGGCACTACGACATAATTTATAGGGGGGGGGGGGGGGGGGGGCAATAGTATCACGCTTATATATGCCAGGGGTATTATTGCAATATTTGCACGCTTATATATGCAAGTGGGTATTATTGCAATAGTATCACGCTTATATACGCCAGTGGGTATTATTGGAATAGTATCACGCTTATATATGCCAGTGGGTATTATTGCAATAGTATCACGCTTATATATGCCAGTGGGTATTATTGCAATATTATCACGCTTATATATGCCAGGGGTATTATTGCAGTATTATCACGCTTATATATGAAGGGGAGGGGTTGGGGGTGGGGGGGGGGGGGGGTTATTGCAACAGTATCACGCGTTTATAGGCCAGTTGGTATTATTGCAATATCATCACGCTTATATATGCCATGGGGTATTATTGCATTATAATCACGCTTATATATGCCAGGAGTATTATTGCAATATTATCACGCTTATATAGTGGAGGTGTATTATTGCAATATTATCACTCTTATATAGGCCAGAAAGTATAATTTCAATAGTATCATGCCAGTATGTTCAGTATGGATAAGGGCATTTTCTCACATACAGTTGCACAAGATGGATATCACGCGTATATAGGCCAGTTGGTATTATTGCAATATTATCACGCTTATATATGCCATGGGGTATTATTTCAATATAATCACGCTTATATATGCCATGAGTATTATTGCAATATTATCACGCTTATATAGGGGAGGTGTATTATTGCAATATTATCACGCTTATATAGGCCAGAAAGTATCATTTCAATATTATCATGCCTGTAGGTTCAGTATGGATAAGGGCATTTTCTCACATACAGTTGCACAAGATGGATATTTTCTGCTGCGACTTTTAAAGAACGGAGGATCCACTGGGTTACTTGGAAAAAAAAGAAGAGTGATTGTTAAAATGGTGTTTTACGTCAATTCTAGCATATGTTAGGCCAAATATGACGGTAGATTGTTTGTGGTAAGGGCAGACCACCCAATTTGTCTTCTTCAGAACCAGTATCGTAAAACCTCCCACCATCCGTAAGAATCGACACTTTCTCACTTGACAAGTTTAGCCACCAGTTGGATTTGACATATGCTAACAGCCTTTTGATAAATGAAATGGTCTACATTCCTCAACGTTTTCTTAACTCGTATATTTTCTTCTAAAAGTCTCTCTGTCTGATTTACTGTACTTGCTATGCATGTAGTTGCTGTATGTAAACATGCTGCTTGGGTGTAATAAACAATTCGAATATCATTTTTATGTAAAATAGCAATGAAGCAGATTCTTACCCGATGACTGGTTTCTATGGATATTCCTGAGTGACATATGGCCCTTCAATATAAACACTCATCAGTGGCATATGTTCTGTCGCAGATGCAAGAGACATCGCCGTTTTTTACATCAGCTTATTATGATCGATTAACCCTTAGCCCGCTAGGCACCACTATAATAGCCTTTGCGTCCATTGTAAACCCAGATCAGCCTGCGTGTAACCCGCAGCTGATCAGTCATTTTCACCAAAACACCCGTTTCTCACATAAATGGAAACGTCTTAATTCAAAGAAAGAACAGTCCATTATATACTTCAAGCCATTAAAAACGCAAATTTGGTAGGAAGCATGGATTTCGCATAATTCCGATTTTACTTCTTTCAATTCATGAATTTGATCGGTCACCAGATTTATAGGAAATGTGGATAATTTCTAACATGTACATAACACTACAATCAACCTTGGAGACATTTTATTTAAAAATAAACATAAAATAAAATAAGCACAAAAAAATAAAAAAAAATTGCGCTTTTAATGGCGTTAAGTATATATATATGTAGCGGGTTAAGGGTTAAATTGTTACAATGATATCATTTGATGTAGAACAAATATTACGATCTGTGTCTGTAATTTGCAGAAATTGTTTCAACGTTTCCTCTTAAAAAATCCCTTTAAATGAATATTATCATTTTAATCCCCAAACTCGGTCAAAGGTATTTTAGCCCTTCATATGCATGTTTGGTCTGCCGTTTTACGCGCTTATTTAATATGACCACAGAGACAATGCCTATATAACACGAAAAACATGAAATAAAATAGAATATTAATGAACGTTGGGATTTTGTTTTTTCTCTCAAGGGAACCCGGATGTTTTACACCATTGTGTTTATTCAGAGAAGTGACAGATTGACATCTAATCTAACTACCAAACCAACACATTCTGTGACAATCATCCCCCGAACAATCATCCGCCCAGCAATTCCATTCAAAATTGATTACCAGATGGCGGCACATTGCTGCTTAAAAGTGTGACGAATAAGTGATGCTTCGATAATATACTTATTTGCTGGAGGCAAGACTTGTCCAATCCCTAAATAGGATGTATTACAAGCTCTGTCAAACACGTGACACTGAATATATTCCTCATTTATCTAAAGGCAATGCATGTCTAGTCACTAGTATATGGTGGTCAGTATGTTGTATCGATTATGCACGGCTGTTATCATTTTCCTAATAGAGATCTTACTAAAAGTTCTCCGGCCATGTTTTTTTTCATGAACATGTTTATGTTTATTTAAATCGAAATCAATACTCAACAATAAATATTTACAATTCACACATTGCAATATCTGTGAAAAGAGACAATAAGATTTTATTTGATGACGTATAAAACTTTGAACAGGTAAATTAAACCACAGGTAAATGTATTTATCACTTATCTGGCAATAGTTGTGAGGCTATACACTTCAGATTTACCTCATTTCCCCGAGTCACGCAGTGGAAAAAGTAGTATTTACGTCATGCAAATAATACTTACGTTTACATACAACTTAGTAGCGGTTTTAAATACATGTTTCTCTCTGAGACTATCAAGAAATGTTCATATGATGTTTAAGAGTTAAATTTGTTAATTGATAATAGTACAAAAAGGGTGGCCATTCATCTTTAACTCTTAAAAAGTTGTATCATGCATTGAACGCCTTATATTTAAACGATATCATTTTGATAAACCTGCTTAAATATAATTAAATGCACGTTTGAGTTTCATATTTTCATCTTTACACCATAGCTTTAAATATATTAATGATGCAATATAAGACACAGTTAATAATATGCAAATGACTGAACAAATGCAAGATGTAGGAAAACGAATGGGACACCGTTTGCTTTTAAAACACAAGATGCGCATGCGCAAAACGAGGAATGTCTTATCTGGTATGCAAAAAAACGAGGAGCATGTTGCTGTCAGTTATATGTTTGACAGTCAACAGACGAGAACTCTCCATGGCAACCGTTTGTTTAGTCGGTAATGTTAACAACTCTTTGTTTGAAAAGTTGACAAAACGAGTTTGAACATGTCCCATCTGTTGTTCCTGTTGATAGAAACTCGCATCGTTTAATCGTACCGAAGTGTCATTTAATATGAAATAGGTTAAACCTATAGGGCGAGCACAGTTCATGTTTGATTGTGCCGCTGCGTATGTATACACCCATATGTGCAAGTCTAGCTGCGAGAATCGTAGCTCTTATGGCGTGTACCTATACCATGGTAGGTACATACCACCATAAGAGCCATGATTCTCGCGTCTAGTGCAAGTCTACCTGTACGTGCCTTCTGAATCGTGACATCCCACCCCAACACATTTCAATTCGTGTGTGTGTGTGTGTGTGTGTGTATTTCTAAGGATTATAATCCGTCCGCCTATGACAGGCGTCCTACCCGACGATTATAGGCACAATGGAGTCTGGACTTTTATCTGTGTGTTTGTGTGTGATGTGATGATATGTCTACTTGAAGCAGCGAACTCAATGGTTTCTTTATAGTGCTGCCACACTGGAATACCACACCGTAGTAGACATGATACCCCCAGTCACATTATTCTGACACTGGTCAATCAGTCGTAGCACTACCCATTATTTGCTCGTCAGGCAAGGGTTCCATTTTTGAAGTATCTGGTATGACGCGGTCAGGGGACTCGAACCCACGACCTCCCGAATGCAAGGCAGACGCTCTAACCAGTACACCACAATGCTTCGGTCAAATTTCAATTCGTTCCCAGACAGGACAGATATGGCATGGAACAAACCTTCTAACGGCTATCTAGTCATGATCCAGTCTGGATCGACATTGGCTGAATCACCAACCGTCATAAAAGCTGCTACTTCATCAGTGTATGTAAGATATATATACATAAACCGTGATGCACGCGTATACTTTTTTGCCGAACAACATGTTACATGTAATTACGGTTTCAACGTTATGTCATTACGAAAAATGTATATATATGATTTAATTTTTTTTTTATTTGAATAGACATCTTCAACGTGTGTTAAATTGATTCATACGTATTGTCTAATCATTATGATGATGTATGTTTGAGAAAATTACAATGATTTTAAAACATAGGAATTTGTTGTTTCCTACTTGACATTTAATAAATGATGGTCCATTTTCAGAATATTAGTTCAATATTTAGTTGAGTATGTCTGGGGGTGGAGGACACCGGGTCCGACGTTTTTCATCAATATATTCTGAAAATGCACCAAATTCATCAAATGCTATGTAGAAAAGACGTTGGTTTGTTTCACTGTTCTTGATGTTTAGCACTAGCTGTGCTCAAGATACTTATTAGTTTCTACATCTACATTTTAAGAAACTGAGTGTCCTATTTGACCCTAATGTTTCTGTCGGTGTAGAAAAACAAAAATAGTGAAATGATAGGACAGAGAAAAGCATAGATCGATTGAAGCAGAAGACAGGTAAAGTTTCCAAACCGTGTTATCATCACCTTCAAATTTGAACTACTCCGTAGCATCAGACCAAACCGGATGACCGGTTACAGGTACACTGGCATAGGAACGTTTCATTTATATGGGGGTCCAGTGGAAACCTTAAACTTTGTTAAAAGTAACAAAAAAAAAGAAGAAAAAGGTGAAGCACCAATAGTGGCGCGAAAGCCGGATTGCGAATTTAACATTTTAAGTGAAAAGGGGGGTATTCCAGGTAAAATACATGACATAGTTAGGGTTATTTTCATATAACATTTGTAATGATGTTGAACAAGTGTCAAGTTTCAAAGCTTTTCGACAATTCATTTTTGAGAAATGAGGAAAAAACAAAAACTTTAACGAAAACTTCAAAACTCGTAGACGGACGGACGGATAGACGGACAGACACATGGAAATCGCCAAACTGTAAGCCTAGATTTGCTACGCAATCCAGCCAAAAATAAAAAATACCCATTCTGTACATTATTGTGGAGTCTAATCCGAGCCTTCTCTGACCTTACCAGCCCTTTTTACGATTTTTGATATTTCATCTGGCTGTTTACGCATAAGGCTCGGATTAGGTGGTGTCTAAACCCGACAAATTTGCTATTATTTCGGGCGTTTGTTTAAGCTAAAGGTTTTTCAGCTATGTGAGTGAGTAATTTTAACAAAATGTAAATACATTATATATAATTGGAACTGGCAATTTTAGTGGTAAATAAAAACACCTTAGTTTGGAAATTTGGTTAAAAAAATAAATATTTTACAGCCATCAGTTCAGATGATGTAAATTCCTATCTATCTGTCTACATCCTGAATTAGCCTCTTTCGGGTGTACATCTGCCGTGTTGCTGGGACAGCAAAAAAATAAGAAATCTCAAATATAACTTCAGTTAGCCTCAGTAGTTTCAGGATGTCTTAATTTCGGTTTGCCCAACTCATTAAAACCATTTTTGGATAAAAGGTCGAAGCGCCCCAAAATATCCAACATAGGGTACCGTAAAAATACCTTTTGAACTTCCCCTACCCAAACACGCCAGTCAAATTATTGGGATCTCGGGAAGGAGGCTGTTCCTAACCCTGCCAGTGTGAGTAACATCTTGGGCCTAACCATCGTTTAGTCACTTTAGACCTGGTGTTGTTCTAAATACTAGTAGTTATATTTGTTCATGATGGACCATAATGTTACTGTGTGCGATGACAGAGTGGTTAGCTTCCTTGCCTCTGGATATAGAAGTCTGGGGTTCGACTCCCGGAGGTTCACGTCTCGAGAATTGAAAACGCACTCCCTTAGATCTAGAACTATTCGTGTAAGATAGTTAAAATTACTGTGAAAGTATGTCATTCTCCCTACTGATGTTAAGCCGTTGGTCTCCTGTGCAAGGAGAGACATACCCTATTCAGGTTAAAAATCTCGCTGAACTTCTGTGGTTATCATAAAAAAGTCTGCAGGTAAACTCATCCACAGAAACGAAACTGTGATAATCATAAGTATGTGTATAATACGTCAATAGTATTGGAAGGAAGGAAGAAAGAAAGAAGAAACAAAGAAAGATGGATCGGTAATAAGCACCTTGCTCACTAATTGTTTACTAACAGACCATAGCCTACGTCATAATGTGATGACATACGATGATGACGTAAATCAATGACGTCTTGTCATTGTATTATAATTTCCGTAACATTTCCGGAAATTGCCAGATTGTTCGGGTTTGACACGAATGAACACGGAATAACCTCGTCGATTTCCGTCAATGGCTTACAATAGTAGACGACCGAATACGGAAATCTGCGAAGAATTCCGATTGCATTTATGGTTTTACGGGAAAATAAACAAATGATAGTTTTTAACCAAATCATTTGTTTATCCTAATCGGTTAGCAAGACATATACATTTCTGCGACACGAAATCTACTTTTATTAAATTGTGAAATGTGTTGATGAATTTTCGCCAATGAACAACGTTCAAGGTAACACTTTGGGCTATGCTTCCGGTTAATGGCCGTTTTGGCGACATAGGTAAAAATGCAATTTCATTGTCATTTTTGGATGGGTTCGAGAAAGGTTTTTAATGTTTTTTTCACCTCATTCTGCTTGGAAACCACCATTCTTAATGATTTCTACAAATGCTTATCTTGTTAATTTCGTAACGAAATATGCTACTTTACGGTTGAAGTCGCCCATAAACTGCCGTGAATTACCCAAGACTTTTCAAAAGGATGGATGGGTATGTTTACTTTTCGCCTGCATGATACCATAGGAGCTCGCTTGCGCTCGCGTCGCTTCGCGACGCGAGCTGTGCTCGCTATTAATAAGCATTCTAGACAGTAATATTGATATAATGTGCAGATGCATATGACGACAGATACAACTAATATATTATACGATACCGCCTAATACAGAGTGATAAGTTACTCGCTGGGCTAGGTGGTAATCCGTATATATACTGAGCAAAAATAAAAAGTATCCACTTATTATGCCCGCGGGTTAGCTGGTTGGTCGGTGTTTTACGTATTTTTCAGCACATTTTAGGCTTTATATGACGGTCGATTTTAAAGTGGTGGAGGCAGACCACCCACTGTTTTCTTGGGTAGAACCAGTATTAATATATACCTCCCGCCATTCATAAAAATCGACTCCCAAATGGAAGGGCATATAGTCCTCGCAACGGTGCGTCCGTCCGTTAGTGTTTTCATTCTCCGTCCGAAGCAATTAGGTCTCAACTATAAACTAACGTACTTTATGGAATTTCGTGAAACTTCACACACATGTTAACCACAATAAGACTTTGTGTCGTGCACAGCAATCGGGTCCATACCGCAAAGGTCAATATTTCACATGAAGTAGGAGTCAATTTCGTGTCAAAGGTCAGATAAGTCAAAGTTGTGTCTCAACCATACCTTTTGAAAGTACTGAAGGGTTCATACATCAAATGTCAAATGAGTCAAATGCATGTCTGAGACATAACATTAAAAAAACTCTTTGACAAATACATAAATATTTCCGAAACAAACCTTTCTGTAGGTTAGTTGCCCAAAATATCACACAAAAAACATAACACAGCTTTTGCAGTCAGCAGCTTTATATTACCAAAAACTATTTTCCCTTTGAAGTGTTGGTATCTATTACCTGGAAAATTTAAAAATGTTTAATGGAATATTTTGTTCTCATTTAAGAGTGTTTACGAACATCACAAATTGTTTTATTAAAACTATATTCAGCTTTTACACCCAGTCGAACACTGGTCTATGGAAATATCCACATTAACAGTGGATACTGTTTATTTTAATCCCCCGCCTTTGCACTTCGCGAAAGCGGGGAATATGGAATTGACGTTGTCCTTCCGTCCATCCGTGTGTCGCAAACCTGTGTCGCTTACTCCTCAAAACCCGTTAAACCTACGTAAGCCAAATTTCGTTTTCAAGATCACTAGCAAGTAACGATGTGTAGGATGCAACGGCAGATAAATCGAATACAAATTACATGAGTTATTGCCCTTTACAATACTAAGTAAAGTATTAAAGGTGTAACATTTTGTGTCGTCTACTTCTCGAAATCTACTTCTCAAAATCTGTATGAGCTAACCTTACTAAACTAAGTGTGCAAGATAACTACAAACAAAGGATGCGTATGAAGTAAGGGCAGGTAAAAAGAGCTACACGTGACAGGAGTTCTTTCCTTTTATATGTTAAAAACAATATTGATATAATTTTAAATTCCTCAAAACCTAAAAAAAGGTGTGCAACATGTTATTAATAAGCAAGTACACAGGTGTGGGAAACAGTCAGATAAGAAATACTGGAGTTATTGCCCTTTATATTTGTATTGCCCTTTATATTGGGGGGTTGGTGGGGTGGGGGTTATCATCTGAATTTGTTAACGTTTTGTAGTATATTTTGCTCGTGACTTTGTTGACATTAAACGTCGAGAAATAATGTTCCGCAAAACACATTTGCAACGATTAATATCACCTAGGGAGAAAACGGAACCGGTCAGGAACCGGATTATAAATGCATTACAGAGGTTTTTATAGACTTATATCACGCCATGTCGTAATCTTAGTGTAAGGACAGACGATTGTAATAACTGTATTTAGGAGAATATATCCATGGATAGGAATGTGTTTCATGGTATTGCTTTTCTGAAGCTTACCAATACGAGTATGACATTTGTTTGGAGTAAACGACTATTTTACAGAGATAGACAGAAATTTGGCTATGCTTTAAGTTTATAAAATAATAATACAACATTAGATATAAACAACGATTTAAGATACTACAAACATGTAGTGAAAGATAAAATGCAACTGAACATGTATTGTATGTCTACACTTAAATAGTTATCACAAACATTTATTTACAAACGCTTGTGTGACTGTGCACTCATATTAATATAATGACTTGTTTTCACCAAGCTTCCTCGGTAGCTCGATGGATAGGGATTTGTACTTTAGAGCCCTTTGTCCCGAGTGGGTTGACTCCCTGGTGGATATGGTCTTGCGCGTTAGAGCTACAGACCTCTATCCTAAGAGGGTTTACTCCCTTGCGGATATGATATTGCACTTTAGCGCAGCAGACATCTGTCCCGAATGGGTTTACTCCCATGGCGGATATGATCATGTGCGTTAAAGCTACAGACCTCTGTTCCGAGTTGGTTTAATCTATGGTGGATATGATCTTGCGCTTTATAGCTACAGACCTCTGTCCCGAGTGAGTTTACTCTCTGGCTGATATGATCTTGCGCTTTAGGGCTACATACCTCTGTCCGAGTGAGATTACTCCCTGGCGGATATGATCTTGCGCATTAGAGCTACAGACCTCTGTCCCAAGTGAGTTTACTCCCTGGTGAATATGATCTCGCACGCTAGAGCTACAGACCTCTGCCCCGAGTGAGTTTACTCCCTGGTGGATATTATCTCGCACGTTAGAGCTACAGACCTCTGTCCCGAGTGCGTTTACTCCCTGGTGGATATGATATTGCGCTTTAGAGCTACAGACATCTGTTCCGAGTGGGTTGACTCCCCGGCGAATAAGATCTTGCGTTTTAGAGCTACAGATCTCTGTCCCAAGTGAGTTTACTCCCTTGTGGATATCGGATATGATCTTGCCTTTTAGAGCTACAGACTCTGCCCGAGTGAGTTTACGCCCTGGCGGTTAGGGTATTGCGCTTTAGAGCTACATACCTCTGTTCCGAGTGGGTTGACTCCCTGGCGAATAAGATCTTGCGTTTTAGAGCTACAGATCTCTGTCCCGAGTGAGTTTACTCCCTTGCGGATATCGGATATGGTCTTGCGCTTTAGAGCTACAGACCTCTGTCCCGAGAGGGTTTACGCCATGACGGATACGTTATTGCACTTTAGAGCTACAGACCTCTGTCCCGAGTGAGTGCACTCTCTGGCGGATATGATCTTGCGCTTTAGAGCTACAGCCCCCTGGCCCGAGTGGGATTACACCCTGGCAGGCATGATCTTGCCCTTTAATGATACAGACCTCTGTCCCGAGTGGTTTACTCCCTGGCCGATATGATCTTGCGGTTTAGAGCAGACCTCTGTCCCGACGACTAGTTTACACCCTGGCGGATACGTTCTTGCGCATTAGAGCTACAGACTTCTGTCCCAAGTGGGTTTACTCTCTGGCGTATATGATCTTGCGCATTAGAGCTACCGACTTCTGTCCCAAGTGAGTTTACTCTGGCGTATATGATCTTGCGCATTAGGTCTACAGACCTCCGTCTCGTGTAGGTAGACTCGCTGACTGATAAATTATTGCGCTCCTCTACGCCGCGTGGGTTCGCTCCTTGGAGGAGGACAATCTGAAAGGTAACTTCACCCTTCATCTCTGGTCGTTGTCCCAATATAACCTAATATGTTGTGTAAAACCTCGTTTCTTTCCATTTGTTTCCATCTTTCACACTTGTTAAGGGAAACACCCTGGCGGATACGTTCTTGCGCATTAGAGATACAGACTTCTGTCCCACGTGGTTTTACTCTCTGGCGGATATGATCTTGCGCATTAGAGTTACAGACCTCCGTCTCGAGTAGGCTGACTCCCTGGCGGATAAATCATTGCGCTCCTCTACGCCGCGTGGGTTCGCTCCTTGGAGGAGGAAAATCTGAAAGGAAACTTCTCCCTTCATCTCTGGTCGTTGTCCCAATATTACATAATATGTTGTGTAAAACCTCGTTTCTTTCCATTTGTTTCCATCTTTCATACTATTTAAGGTAAACACTGCAATCTTGATCAAGCATTTCAATTAGCACCTCCATTTATATAATTAAAGGCAGAATATGCTTATTAACACATAAACTAAAACAGTTGACGAAGCATCCGGAAGCGTTACAACTTTGAGAATTATGCTAACAAATAAACTGTATAAAATTAAACTGTATACACTATGCCGAATAAATATGTGTGTACTAATTACGCTGTATCCATTACACACTGCGCCGACGCTAAGCACAACACAGAAAGTGTGCAGATCCAAATGATTTATTTATGGCACAGGTAATGTTTATGTAAAAACACAAGAGTTAAAAAGTCAGCATGCCTTTTTAACAAAGCGTACGTTTCTAATCAGTTGTTTCTACTAACGGCTGGGTACATCGGGGATTTAAAGCAAATTTGACGGTAATAGATACACAAATATCTGCCACAAAGTCTATAATCTTCGTTAAGGTTAACAATAAGCATAATATTTCAAATACAACTTGTGTTTTTATTTGTAAAAATGCAAGTTATGTAGAAGAACTAACGTGACGTCGTGGGTTTTGAAATAAATCAAGGTCCCATTTGTTTGTTTCTTTCCTTGTTTTAATAGGAACACTCTTTTATTCTGATGGTATGTATACATTGATACTTTTGAACCGGTATAATGAGAGAAACTATTTAAATATTTGTATACGTAAATAAAAAACAACAACTAATGTCCATACAAATCATCCTATAATGGTGCATCTTGCAGACAGTTATGTCATATATTTCCATTTTCCGTAGGAAAGCTATTATAGGTTTGTCTAAAATAAACTCCAGTATTTCTAAAGATCTATACACTCACAATAAACACCGAGGTAAGACTAAATCATCCACGATAAACACCGAGGGAAGACAAAATCATCCACGATAAATGATGAAGGCTGCAGACGACAGTTGCATAATGTTAAAGGCTGCTAGCGACGGATGCAATAAATAAAGGCAATCTCTCTGGGCAGGCAGATCGGCAATTCGATTTTTTTCCTAACAAAGTATCAATTATCAATAGAAGCAAAATACCAGCTTAATTGAGTTTTATTGAGGGTAAAGCAATAAAGCTGCTATTCCGTATTATTAACTTTGCAGCCTAAACGTCAGCATATTAGAAGTTTCTTTATTTTTGGTTATGTGGGGAATAAAATACCTAAAATCCAGCTTCGGGCTTTATTCCAGAAACAATTCACAGAGATCATCGTTTTGCGATAGCATGAATATTATAGCATGATATGTCTTAATGATATTTCCGTCTTTTGTATTGGTCACGTGACTCACAGAAGTTCCAGAAGCTGACGATATAATCCGAGCGCGCAGTTAGAATGATACGTAATTAGCAGCATATGAATTCGTTTGATATATGAATGTTAATGTACTCTCGGAGTAATTAGATATAACATTAATAACTTCTGGGAGTTGATCGAGTAGTGAATCGGCTTAGTTTTAGTGGTGGTATTGTGTATGCTGTAGTAGGATGGATATACAAGTGTTTATAGCAGGAATTATCGGTTTAATATTGGTACTAGCGGCAATTATCACGGCAGGTAAAGCATATATACACTTCTTTGATACATCTGCGCAATAGTTACAATGTTTATGCATTGCACGCTGTAATGAGGCAGGTATGTGAGCACTTAGAAGCACGTCGGCAGCTTTTTTTTCTATTTTTTTGTATTGTGTGTTTGTGTTTTTTTTGTGGGGATAAATCAAATGTAGTTTGGCAATATTTTAAACTCAAAATGTGGTATCGGTCTATATTAAAATCAAATGTGGTAGGGGTTTATATTAATATCAAATGTGGTAGGGGTTTATATTAATATCAAATGTGGTATTGGTCTATATTAAAATCAAATGTGGTAGGGGTTTATATTAAAATCAAATGTGGTAGGGGTCTATATTAATATCAAATGTACTATGGTCAATATTAAAATCACAACTCAAATTTAGTGTGGGTCAATATTAAAATACAAAAAATCAGTATGGTTGAATATTTGATAGTAAAGAAGATTGATAGACGTTAAACTTAAAGTACTTTTATATTATTTTATTTCTGCCAAACAGCAGACTTGTGTTTTTTTTAAAACAAAGCAAATCTATTAATTATGGGCCATTATAAATACTTTTTAAAGACGATTGAAAGAAGTTTGAATCATCGTTTAAGTAGTGATTTTTCTTTCTCTGCCAGGCAGAGTTTATCAATACATGTAGATAGACCCATGCCAAGGGAAGTGTTAAACTCGACTACACACAGCCTGTTATGAAGTTACATATCTGTCGTAGATTAAATATTTATATTAGTTTTGAGTTGCCTATGCACTTCTCTTGCAATTTTAAATATAGTATCCAGTGTTATATTGAGAAGCACCATTTGTACTTAAACGCATCTTTACATAATGCGTTGTGTTATTTTATTCAGATTGTCTTGCTGTTACCATTGTCGATTAAAACTCTGCAGTACATTACCACTTTATAACTCTAATGTAGAACTCTACTTTAAAACTCTACTCTGTCCAACTCTACTTTAAAAACTCTACTGTCCACTATACGTTAAATCGCTACTGTCCAACTCTACTTTAAATCGCTACTGTCCAAGTCTGATTTAAAATTCTAAGTCCAGACTCTATTGTACTCATATACGGTAAGACACTCCGCAAGGGGCTTGTTGTATTTGTTGGTTGAGGGACTATAAACCTTAGAATTACAGACCTACTTAAAAATTCCCATGTCCAAGTCTACTTTAAAACACCACTGTCCAACTCTACTTTAAAACTCTTCTGTCCAACTCTACTTTAAAACTCTACTGTCAAAGTTTACTTTAAATCTCCCCTGTCAAACTCTACATTAAAATCCACTGTCCAACTCTACTTTAAATCTCTACTGTCAAACTCTACTTAAAAACTCTACTGCCCAAATCTACTTTTAATCTCTACTGCCCAAATCTACTTTTAATCTCTACTGTCCAACTCTACTTTAAAACTCTACTGTCCAACTCTACTTTAAAACTCTACTGTCCAACTCTACTTTAAAACTCTACTGTCCAACTCTACTTTAAAACTCTACTGTCTAGCTCTACTTTAAAACTCCACTGTCCAACTCTACTTTAAAACACTACTGTCCAACTCTACTTTAAATCTCTACCGTCCAACTCTTTAAAGTTGTCCAAGTCTACTTTAAAACTCCAATGTCCAGCTCTACTTTAAATCTCTACTGTCCAACTCTACTTTAAAACACTACTGTCCAGCTCTACTTTAAAGCTCTACTGTCCAACTTTACTTAAAAAATCCAGTCCAACTCTACTTTAAAACTCTACTGTCCAAGTCTACTTTAAAACTCCCCTGTCCAACTCTACTTTAAAAATCCAATGTCCAACTCAACTTTAAATCTATACTGCCCTACTCTACTATAAAACTTTACTGTCCAACTCTACTTTAAAACTTTACTGTCCAACTCTACTTCAAAACGCTACTATCTCTACTTTAAAACTCTACTGTCCAACTCTACTTTAAAACTCTACTGTCCAACTCTACTTTAAAACTCTACTGTCCAACTCTACTTTAAAACTCTACTGTCCAACTCTACTTTAAAACTCTACTGTCCAACTCTACTTTAAATCTCTACTGCCCAAATCTACTTTTAATCTCTACTGTCCAACTCTACTTTAAAATTCTACTGTCCAACTCTACTTTAAAACTCTACTGTCCAACTCTACTTTAAAACTCTACTGTCCAACTCTACTTTAAATCTCTACTGCCCAAATCTACTTTAAAACTCTACTGTCCAACTCTACTTTAAAACTCTACTGTCCAACTCTACTTTAAAACTCTACTGCCCAAATCTACTTTTAATCTCTACTGTCCAACTCTAATTTAAAACTCTATTGTCCAACTCTACTTTAAAACGCCACTAACTCTACTTTAAATCTCTACTGTCCAACTCTACTGTCCAACTCTACTTTAAATCTCTACTGTCCAACTCTACTTTAAAACTCTTCTGCCCAAATCTACTTTTAATCTCTGCTGTCCAACTCTAATTAAAAACTCTACTGTCCAACTCTACTTTAAAACGCCACTAACTCTACTTTAAAGCTCTACTGTCTAACTCTACTTTAAAATTCCACTGTCCAACTCTACTTTAAACCTTACTGTCCAGCTCTACATTAAAATTCCACTGTCCAACTCTACTTTAAACCTTACTGTCCAGCTCTACATTAAAATTCTACTGTCTAACTCTACTTTAAAACTCTAATGTCCAACTCTACTTTAAAACTCTACTGTCCAACTCTACTTTCAAATTATACTGTCCAACTCTACTTTAAATCTATACTGCCCAACTCTACTTTAAATCTATACTGTCAAACTCTACTATAAATCTATACTGTCCAACTCTACTTTAAAACTATACTGCCCAACTCTACTTTAAATCTCTACTGTCCAACTCTACTTTAAAACTCTACTGTCCAACTCTACTTTAAAACTCTACTGTCCAGCTCTACTTTAAAACTCTACTGTCCAGCTCTACTTTAAAACTCTACTGCCCAAATCTACTTTTAATCTCTACTGTCCAACTCTAATTTAAAACTCTATTGTCCTACTCTACTGTCCAACTCTACTTTAAAACGCCACTAACTCTACTTTAAAGCTCTACTGTCTAACTCTACTTTAAAATTCCACTGTCCAACTCTACTTTAAACCTTACTGTCCAGCTCTACTTTAAAACTCTACTGTCCAGCTCTACTTTAAAACTCTACTGTCCAGCTCTACTTTAAAACTCTACTGCCCAAATCTACTTTTAATCTCTACTGTCCAACTCTAATTTAAAACTCTATTGTCCTACTCTACTGTCCAACTCTACTTTAAAACGCCACTAACTCTACTTTAAAGCTCTACTGTCCAACTCTACTTTAAAACTCTACTGTCCAACTCTACTTTAAAACTCTACTGTCCAACTCTACTTTAAAACTCTACTGTCCAACTCTACTTTAAATCTCTACTGCCCAAATCTACTTTTAATCTCTACTGTCCAACTCTACTTTAAAACTCTACTGTCCAACTCTACTTTAAAACTCTACTGTCCAACTCTACTTTAAAACTCTACTGTCCAACTCTACTTTAAATCTATACTGCCCAAATCTACTTTAAAACTCTACTGTCCAACTCTACTTTAAAACTCTACTGTCCAACTCTACTTTAAAACTCTACTGCCCAAATCTACTTTTAATCTCTACTGTCCAACTCTACTTTAAAACTCTATTGTCCAACTCTACTTTAAAACGCCACTAACTCTACTTTAAATCTCTACTGTCCAACTCTACTGTCCAACTCTACTTTAAATCTCTACTGTCCAACTCTACTTTAAAACTCTACTGCCCAAATCTACTTTTAATCTCTACTGTCCAACTCTACTTTAAAACTCTACTGTCCAACTCTACTTTAAAACTCTACTGTCCAACTCTACTTTAAAACTCGACTGTCTAGCTCTACTTTAAAACTCCACTGTCCAACTCTACTTTAAAACACTACTGTCCAACTCTACTTTAAATCTCTACCGTCCAACTCTTTAAAGTTGTCCAAGTCTACTTTAAAACTCCACTGTCCAGCTCTACTTTAAATCTCTACTGTCCAACTCTACTTTAAAACACGACTGTCCAGCTCTACTTTAAAGCTCTACTGTCCAACTTTACTTTAAAAATCCAATGTCCAACTCAACTTTAAATCTATACTGCCCTACTCTACTATAAAACTTTACTGTCCAACTCTACTTCAAAACGCTACTAACTCTACTTTAAAACTCTACTGTCCAACTCTACTTTAAAGCTCTACTGTCCAACTCTACTTTAAAACTCTACTGTCCAACTCTACTTTAAAACTCTACTGTCCAACTCTACTTTAAAACTCTACTGTCCAACTCTACTTTAAATCTCTACTGCCCAAATCTACTTTTAATCTCTACTGTCCAACTCTACTTTAAAACTCTACTGTCCAACTCTACTTTAAAACTCTACTGTCCAACTCTACTTTAAAACTCTACTGTCCAACTCTACTTTAAATCTCTACTGCCCAAATCTACTTTAAAACTCTACTGTCCAACTCTACTTTAAAACTCTACTGTCCAACTCTACTTTAAAACTCTACTGCCCAAATCTACTTTTAATCTCTACTGTCCAACTCTAATTTAAAACTCTATTGTCCAACTCTACTTTAAAACGCCACTAACTCTACTTTAAATCTCTACTGTCCAACTCTACTGTCCAACTCTACTTTAAATCTCTACTGTCCAACTCTACTTTAAAACTCTACTGCCCAAATCTACTTTTAATCTCTACTGTCCAACTCTAATTTAAAACTCTACTGTCCAACTCTACTTTAAAACGCCACTAACTCTACTTTAAAGCTCTACTGTCTAACTCTACTTTAAAATTCCACTGTCCAACTCTACTTTAAACCTTACTGTCCAGCTCTACATTAAAATTCTACTGTCTAACTCTACTTTAAAACTCTAATGTCCAACTCTACTTTAAAACTCTACTGTCCAACTCTACTTTCAAATTATACTGTCCAACTCTACTTTAAATCTATACTGCCCAACTCTACTTTAAATCTATACTGTCAAACTCTACTTTAAATCTCTACTGTCCAACTCTACTTTAAAACTATACTGCCCAACTCTACTTTAAATCTCTACTGTCCAACTCTACTTTAAAACTCTACTGTCCAACTCTACTTTAAAACTCTACTGTCCAGCTCTACTTTAAAACTCTACTGTCCAGCTCTACTTTAAAACTCTACTGCCCAAATCTACTTTTAATCTCTACTGTCCAACTCTAATTTAAAACTCTATTGTCCTACTCTACTGTCCAACTCTACTTTAAAACGCCACTAACTCTATTTTAAAGCTCTACTGTCTAACTCTACTTTAAAATTCCACTGTCCAACTCTACTTTAAACCTTACTGTCCAGCTCTACTTTAAAACTCTACTGTCCAGCTCTACTTTAAAACTCTACTGTCCAGCTCTACTTTAAAACTCTACTGCCCAAATCTACTTTTAATCTCTACTGTCCAACTCTAATTTAAAACTCTATTGTCCTACTCTACTGTCCAACTCTACTTTAAAACGCCACTAACTCTACTTTAAAGCTCTACTGTCTAACTCTACTTTAAAACGCTACTGTCTAACTCTACTTTAAAATTCCACTGTCCAACTCTACTTTAAACCTTACTGTCCAGCTCTACATTAAAATTCCACTGTCCAACTCTACTTTAAAACTCTACTGTCCAACTCTACTTTAAATCTCTACTGTCCAACTCTACTTTCAAATTATACTGTCCAACTCTACTTTAAAACTCTACTGTCAAACTCTACTTTAAATCTCTACTGTCCAACTCTACTTTAAAACTATACTGCCCAACTCTACTTTAAATCTCTACTGTCCAACTCTACTTTAAAACTCTACTGTCCAACTCTACTTTAAAACTCTACTGCCCAAATCTACTTTTAATCTCTACTGTCCAACTCTAATTTAAAACTCTATTGTCCTACTCTACTGTCCAACTCTACTTTAAAACGCCACTAACTCTACTTTAAAGCTCTACTGTCTAACTCTACTTTAAAATTCCACTGTCCAACTCTACTTTAAAACTCTACTGTCCAAGTCTACTTTAAAACGCTACTGTCCAATTCTACTTTAAAACTCTACTGTCCAACTCTACTTTAAAACGCTACTGTCCAATTCTACTTTAAAACTCTACTGTCCAACTCTACTTTAAAACTCTTCTGTCTAACTCTACTTTAAAATTCCACTGTCCAACTCTACTTTAAAACTCTACTGTCCAAGTCTACTTTAAAACTCTACTTACTGTCCAAGTCTACTTTAAAACGCTACTGTCCAATTCTACTTTAAAACTCTACTGTCCAACTCTACTTTAAAACTCTTCTGTCCAACTCTACTTTAAAACTCTACTGTCCAACTCTACTTTAAAACTCTTCTGTCTAACTCTACTTAAAAACTCTACTTTAAAACTCTACTGTCTAACGCTACTGTCCTACTCTGCTGAAGAACTCTTCTCTAAAACGTTATTGTCCAACTATACTCTCAAACTCCACTGTCCAACTCTACCCTAAACTGAACTGTCCATCTCTTCTTTAAATCTTCGCTGTAGAACTCTACTTTAACATTTTACTCTCCGACTATAATCTAAAACTCTACTGTCCAACTATACTGTAATTCTCTACTGTTCAGCTCTACATTAAATCTCCGCTGTAGAACTCTACTTTAAAACTTTACTGTTCAACTCTACATTACATCTCTACTGTCCAACTCTACCCTAAAACTGAACTGTCCATCTCTACTTTAACTCTTCGCTGTAGAACTCTACTTTAAAACTTTACTGTCCAACTATACTCGAAAACTCTACTGTTCAACTATACTCTAAAACTCTACTGTCCAACTATACTCTAAAACTCTATTGTCCAACTATACTCTAAAACTCTACCGTCCAAGTATACTCTAAAACTCTACTGTCCAACTATACTCTAAAACTCTACTGTCCAACTATACTCTAAAATTCTACTGTCCAAGTATACTCTAAAACTCTACTGTCCAAGTATACTCTCAAACTCTATTGTTCAACTATACTCTAAAACTCTACTATCCAAGTATACTCTCAAACTCTATTGTTCAACTATACTTTAAAACTCTACTGTCCAAGTATACTCTAAAACTCTACTATCCAAGTATACTCTCAAACTCTATTGTTCAACTATACTTTAAAACTCTACTGTCCAAGTATACTCTAAAACTCTACTATCCAAGTATACTCTCAAACTCTATTGTCCAGCTCCACTTTAAAACTCTTCTGAACGGTAGCAAGCAATCTTCACTACCGTTCATGAACAGTCTCCGTCAAACCGAGGCTGCAATCATGTTTGTATTTAGCGTGTTTGACGAATTCCAATTTTTTCCTTTCATACTTTTTTGATAGGTTAACCGAAAAGCCCGCTAACTTCCAACATCGTTCCAAACATTTATTAGAGGCAGCTTTGTCCTGGTATACAAGTACATGCAATATGAAAACATAAAAACTGAAATAATAGATGCATTATATACAACATATTACCAATATTTAATGTTTTGTGCAATGATCAAATGAACAAGCTATTAACAATAATGCCATCATATAATTGTTATAATACTTTTTGTGAAATAATTCCTAATCAAAGATCCAGAATAAGACAGCAATTTCGAAATTATTCACAATTAGCTGATTTCGTAAAGGAGATTTTCTGACATAGATTTTAAGTTTAGAGTGTGTTTGTCACTTGAACATTTAAATACGTATACGATAAATGTTGGTGATAACGTATTAATTGTAAGCATTGAAGGGGCACAGGGCAATCTTGAGTTTTATATCAAGCATTAAAATTAACACCTCGAAGTATCATTAAATCCTGTATCATTCTGACTTCAAAACTGCTTGCATGTAATTAAATAACAAACTGAGATTTCAAATTTCTTCGTTATTCTACCAACTGTTTAAATATATTATTGGTGAAATATTTTTGGCAGTTAGTAATATGTAAAAACAACTTGCTTTGATCTATTCTAATAATTAATATTAATGATTAAACAAGTGCAAGTTATGTAGGAAAACTAACGGACAGACGGATTCCTCAAGTTTTAAACAAATAAAAATTGACATGTGTCCATTTAATATAGACTATTGATACTCGACTTCTTTTTTAAAAAGAAAACTACGTTAAATTAAGTTCAGGAAAAAAAAACTACGTGTATAATCTGTTTTTTTTTTTAGTGAGTCGGTTTAAAAGCCCTCGAGTAAATATTGTATCGTTTATTATTTTTGTGAATTATGAAGATATATATATATATATATATATATATATATATATATTATTTTTTAAGTAAAAATGAACCAAACTTAACTATTATGATTTTGCAGTGTCGCCTCATTCGTTTTATTTGGACTTACTAACAGTTCTAAGGAATTTGTATAACTGTTAAAACATTTATTTTCATTTGAGTTTATGATTTATTGATCAATATTGTATTATAAACACATATCTTTGTGTAATCAATGCTCCTCGTCGTAAATGCATCGTTTTGATTAGATCACTATGACAATTTTCTAATATCAGCTTAAATAACTCTCGTTATAAGTATAGCAAAACAGACAGCAAGTCAGTGGCATTGATGAGAATCGATTCGTTTAAAATGACTAGGAATAGCCGAAATTTCAGACATTAAGAATTAATGATGTCTCCTGGTGATTCCTGTTGAAGACTTTACACAAAGGAAATTCACTACCGAGGGTGAAGGCGAAACTGTCGTAACTCTGTACAAAGACAGAAGGAGATGCACTAGTATCGCACTGGGTACTCGATTAGTCTACTCGGTTCTGAAATCAATTTCTTTTCATTAGAAGCAAATCATATTAACGATTGGCCCGATATGAAATGGACGTCGCGATTTAAAATTAAACGAATCAAACAAAGAACGCATAATTGCTCATAACCAAAATTATAACGTTTGAAATAAGTGGAAAATTAAAGCCACACTTGTGTGTGCAGCAAAGACCGCAATCGCCTTCAAACCGATTTTGTAAACAATAAAGTAGTGAGTTTGGTTTCATTGCACGGTGAGGAAATCAATTAATTCTGAAAAAAACATTCTGCCAGATTTGATAGTTCAGTTTCCATTGAAGACATATTGAATTGGAGTAAAGCTAAGAAAAGTTTATGTCTTTTACACTAAATGTTTATGTCTGTAAAAGTCTAAAAGTAAATGTTTATGTCTGTAAAAGTCTAAAAGTAAATGTTTATGTCTGTAAAAGTCTAAAAGTAAATTTTAAAATCTGCAAAAGTCTAAAAGTAGATGTTTAAGCCTGTAAACGTCGAAAATAAAAGTATAAAAGAAAATGTTTAAGACTCTCCATAACTCTCGCATAATTTATAACCTATGATCATGGGCAACTACGACATAAATTACAACCTATGATCATGGGCACTACGATATAAATTACAACCCATGATTATGGGCACTACGACTTAACGTAAAACCTATGATCATGGGCACTACGACATAAATTACAACCTATGAACATGGGCACACGACATAAATTACAACCTATGCTCATGAGCACTACGACATAAATTACATCATATGATCATGGGCACTACGACATAATTTATAACCTATGATCATGGGCACTGCGACATAAATTACAATCTATGATCAGGGCAACTACTACACATTTTAATACTGTATGATCATGGGCAACTACGACATAATTTACAATCTATGATCATGGGCAATACGACATAATTTACAATCTATTATCATGGGCATTACGACATAATTTACAATATATGATCATGGGCACTACGACATAATTTATAACCTATGATCATGGGCACTACGACAAATTACAACATATAATCATGGTCACTACGACATAATTTATAACATGTGATCATGGGCACTACGACATAAATTACAACCTATGATCAGGGCAACTACGACATATTTTATAACCTATGATCATGGGCACTACGACATAATTTACGATCTATGATCATGGGCACTATGACATAATTTACAATCAATGATCATGGGCACTACGACATAATTTACAATCTATGTTCATGGGCATTACGACATAATGTACGACCTATGCACTTGGGCACTTCGACATAATTCACAATATATGATCATGGACATTGCGACATAACATGATCATAGTGGGTAATATAAAACAAAAAAACTCAGAGTTTTCTAAAATGATCAATGACAGAATACGCCTTTAAAGTGATTACAGTCCAGTGTTGATGAATATTTAATGTTTCTTTGACCTCGCGACAGTATTGGTGGAGTACCGCCGCACACAGAATACAAAATGACCTGCGAGTTTTTCTCTATTGGCAACATTCTACCATGCTGTGAACCATTTGATTCCATTTCCAGAGAATGGCACATTAAGTACGCTGTCATTCATTTACTTGATCGACTTTTCTTTATTGAAAATAGATCCTTGAAACAACACTGACCCATTGTTGTATAGAGGTCTTCTGGGTATATCGCGTGTTTATTCTCTTATCGTGTGTATTCTATATTGGTACACCTATCGTCTGTAGCAGCTCTTGCATCCAGTATCGTCTGTATTCTATATTGGTACAACTATCGTCTGTAGTATCTCTTGAATCCAGTATCGTCTGTATTCTATATTAGTACACATATCGTCTGTAGCAGCTCTTGAATCCAGTATCGTCTGTATTCTATATTGGTACACCTATCGTCTGTAGCAGCTCTTGAATCCATAATCGTCTGTATTCTTCATTCATTCACCTACCATTTTCATTCTTCCTTGATTCCCATATTGTCTCTATTCTTCCTTGAGTCCCATATCGTCTCTATTCTTCATTGATTCGCTTATCGTCTCTATTCTCCCTTGATTCCCATATCGTCTCTATTCTTCATTGATTCCCATATCGTCTCTATTCTTCATTGATTCCCATATCGTCTCTATTCTTCATTGATTCCCATATCGTCTCTATTCTCCCTTGATTCCCATATCGTCTCTATTCTTCATTGATTCCCATATCGTCTCTATTCTCCCTTGATTCCCATATCTTCTCTATTCTCCCTTGATTCCCATATCGTCTCTATTCTCCCTTGATTCCCATATCGTCTCTATTCTCCCTTGATTCCCATATCGTCTCTATTCTTCCTTGATTCCCATATCGTCTCTATTCTTCATTGATAAGCTTATCGTCTCTATTCTCCCTTGAATCCCTTAGTGTCTGTATTTTCCCTTGAATCCCTTATTGTCTGTATTTTCCATTGAATCCCTTATTGTCTGTATTTTCCCTTGAATCCCTTATCGTCTGTATTTTTCCTTGAATCCCTTATTGTCTGTATTTTCCCTTGAATCCATTATTGTCTGTACTTTCCCTTGAATCCCTTATTGTCTGTATTTTCCCTTGAATCCTTTATCGTCTGTATTTTCCCTTGAATCCCTTATCGTCTGTATTTTACATTGATTCGCTTATCGCCCGTATTCTCCCTTGATTCCAATATCGTCTGTATTTCCTCTTGAATCCTTTATCGTCTGTATTTTTTATTGGTTCCTTTATAGTTTGATTTATCTTTTATTCCTTTATTGTATGTATTCTCCCTTGATTCTGTTATCGTATGTATTCCCCCTTGATTCTGTTATCATCTGTATTCTCTCTTGAGTCCGTTATCGTCTGTGTTGTCCGTTGATTCCTTTATCCTTCAATTATCCCTTGAATCCTTTATCGCATATTACCCCTTTATTCCGTTATCGTCATTAGTATCCATTGATTCCCTTATCGTCTGTATTCTTCATTGATTCCTTTATCCTTTTTATCCTTCCTTGGTTCCCTTACGAAAATATAATACCAGCATAACTGAGGTTATTCCTGAATGCCGATAAACGATATATGAAGATAAAAATGAATTCGCAAAACATATCTCAAATGCTGATTTACACTCCATCCACTCAAGTTTTGTAATGATGTTTTATGGCAGTTTCAGCATGCATTTCATTGTGTGGCACAGAGTGCAGTTAGGCTTCGCGCAGTGCATACTTCACGGATACAAGTGGCTGTTAACTTGTCTATTATGCAAATACCCACATATAAAACCGCAAGAGCTATAATTCTCACATCTTCTTCACCGAATTATTTTCTCGTAAGACTAGTTTCTTCGTGATAGCCACCTTAACACGAGGTACTGTGAGACTATCTATCTATGCAAGTGTTTAATAACCCGATTAGCATATCTCGATTATCAGTGGTAAGGATAACGGTCATCTTCAGGACAAGAGCAGTCCACATAATGCAGATATATCAGCATATGATACACGTGCTTGTTTTTCAGATATTTCATACTGCAGATATTTCATAATATTATACACTTACCTTTATTGCAAATATTCCATACTTTATACACGTATTTTATTGCAAATATTTCATACTGCATATATTTTACAATATTATACACGTACTTATATTGCAGATCATACTGCAGATATTTCGCAATATTATACAAGTACTTGTTTTTGCAGATATTTCATACTGCAGATATTTCACAATATTATACACGTACTTTTATTGCAGATATTTCATACTGCAGGTATTTCACAATATTATACACGTACTTATGTTGCAGATATTTCATATTATTGTATACTTTCATATTGTCCCGTTTAGTTTGCATTGAGCTAAGTGTGAAATATTCTAGGATATTGCACACATTGATATTGCACCGGAACTTTTTCTCGTGCTTGCCAAGAGCCGCGAAATAGAATAAGGAACTACTTTCATATAAAAATAACGGAATCCTTGCTATAGTGTCAAAACACAAATACGTGTTTTTTTCAACTTTTATGGCAGATATGGATAAAATAATTGAAATGGCCACTCACCCACTGTTTTTAACGTTATCGAATGGTAAACAAACTTTAGAAAATCGCTTGATGTTTTTAACGACGTCATCCGACGTCGACGTCTTTTTCGCGCAAAAAATTATCCACACAAAATGCAACTGAATGACAAGATAGGAATTCCATCAAAAGCTATAAAAATAACACAAATACAATGAAAGTAATAGTCATACAATTAACATTGTTCGAAAACAATATGAAAGTATACAATAAAAAGGTTATGGAATTTGTATGGCTAAATATTACATGGAACTCGTTGTTTTGGCGCAGGACAACTCGCAAGCTCGTAGTCCTTTGCCAAAACAACTCGTTCCAAGTAATATTTAGCCATATAAATTCAATAACCTATAATATTATACATGTAATATACTATTTATATTGCATATATTTCATCATATTATATACTTTTAATGTATATTAGACTATAATAATTACACTTGTCATATAAGCAGTTATATTGCAGATATTTTACACGTAATTATATGGTAGGTATATCACGATATTATACATATACCTATATTGCAATGCACATACTTATATTGCAGATATTGCATCGTGTTATACACGTAATTATATTGCAGTTATTTCATCATATTATATACACGTTTTTATACTGCATATATTTCATCAAATTATGTGTTTTAGTGTGTGTTATACAATAATAATAATACTTGTCATATAACGTACTTATATTGCAGATATTTCATCATAATATACACGTACCTATATTGCAGGTATTTTACCCTATGATACACGTACTTATATTGCAGGTATTTTACCGTAAGATACACGTACTTATACTGCAGGTATTTTATCCTATGATACACGTACTTATACTGCAGGTATTTTATCCTATGATACACGTACTTATATTTCAGGTATTTTATCCTATAATACACGTACTTATATTGCAGGTATTTTATTCTATGATACACGTACTTATATTGCAGATATGTTATCTGACTTATGATACACGTATTTATATTGCAGATAATTTATCCTGTGATACACGTACTTATATTGCGGATCATATCATATTGCAGAGTATTGTTTGATAAAATCAGTTCCACAGATTCACCGATGCAACTCATCTCCATCACCCATACTATCGTGACATACTTTGGATACGTGGATGTTCCGTATGTTCATTTTACATTTGGTTAACAATTACGTCGCCAGCTCAGTCATCCATAGTGTCCAGCCATCCATAGTGTATTCACCCAGTCTCCATCCATAGTGTTCAGCCATCCATTGTGTCCAGCCATCCATAGTTTTCAGGCATCCATAGTGTCTTCACCCAATCGCCATATTAGTTTTCAGCCATTCATAGTGTCCAGCCATCCATAATGTATTCACCGAGTCGCCATCCATAGTGTTCAGCCATCCATTGTGTCCAGCCATCCATAGTGTTCAGGCATCCATAGTGTTCAGGCATCCATATTTTCCAGCCTTCCATATAGTGTCTAGCCATTTATAGTGTCTTCACCCAGTCGCCATCCATTGTGTCTAGCCATTCATAGTGTCTTCACCCAGTCGCCATCCATAGTGTCCATCCATCAATATTGTCCAGCCATCCATAGTTTCCAGCCATCCATAGTGTCTTCACCCAGTCGCCATCCATAGTTTCCAATCATCCATAGTGTTCATCCATCCATATTGTCCAGCCATCCATAGTTTCCAGCCATCCATAGTGTCTTCACCCAGTCGCCACCCATAGTTTCCAGCCATCCATAGTGTCCAGCCATCCATATTGTCCAGCCATCCATAGTTTCCAGCCATCCATAGTGTCCATCCATCCATACTGTTGAGCCATCCATAGTTTCCAGCCATCCATAGTTTCCAGCCATCCATAGTGTCCATTCATCCATAGTGACCAGCCATCCATAGTTTCCAGCCATCCATAGTGTCCATCCATCCATACTGTTGAGCCATCCATAGTTTCCAGCCATCCATAGTGTCTTCACCCAGTCGCCATCCATAGTGTCTAGCCATCCATAGTGTCCAGCCATCTATAGTGTCCAGCCATCCATAGTGTCCAGCCATCCATATTGTCTTCACCCAGTCGCCATCCATAGTGTCTAGGCATGCATAGTGTCTTCCCCCAGTCACCATCCATAGTGTCTAGCCATCCATAGTGTCAAGCCATACATTGTGTCTAGTCATCTATAGTGCCTAGTCATCCATAGTGTTCTCACCCAGTCGCCATCCATAGTGTCCAGCCATCCATAGTTCCCAGCCATCCATAGTGTCCATCCATCCATTCTGTTGAACCATCCATAGTTTCCATCCATCCATAGTGTCTTCACCCAGTCGCCATCCATAGTGTCTAGCCATCCATAGTGTCCAGTCATCTATAGTGTCCAGCGATCCATAGTGTTCAGCCATTCATAATGTCTTCACCCAGTCGCCATCCATAGTGTCTAGTCATGCATAGTGTCTTCCCCCAGTCGCCATCCATAGTGTCCAGCCATCCATAATGTCTTCACCCAGTCGCCATCCATACGGTCTAGCCATCCATAGCGTCAAGCCATCCATAGTGTCAAGCCATCCATAGAGTCTAGTCATCCATAGTGTCTTCACCCAGTGGCCATCCATAGTCTCTAGTCATCTATAGTATCTTTACCCAGTCGCCACCCATAGTGTCTAGCCAACCATTGTGTCCAGCCATCCATAGTGTCTAGTCTTGCATAGTGCCTTCACCCAGTCGCCATCCATAGTGTTCAGCCATCCATAGTGTCCATCCATCCATAGTGTCTAGCCATCCATAGTGTCTTCACCCAGTCACCATCCATAGTGTCTAGCCATCATAGTGTCCATCCATCATAGTGTCTAGTCGTACATAGTGTCTTCACCCAGTCGCCATCCATAGTGTCTAGCCATCCATAATTTCCAGCCACCCACAGTGCCCAGCCATCCATAGTGTCTAGTTGTACATATTGTCTTCACCCAGTCACCATCCATAGTGTCTAACCATCCATAATGTCTTCACCCAGTCGCCATTCATAGTGTCTAGCCATCCATAGTGTCCAGCCATCCATAGTGTCCATCCATCCATATTGTCTAGCCATCCATAGTGTCTTCATCCAGTCATCATCCATAGTGTCTAGCCATCCATAATGTCTTCACCCAGTCGCCATCCATATTGTCTAGCCATCCATAGTGTCCATCCATCCATAGTGTCTAGCCATCCATAGTGTCGTCACCCAGTCACCATCCATAGTGTCTAGCCGTCCGTGGTATCTAGCCATCCATAGTGTCTTCACCCAGTCACCATCCATAGTGTCTAGCCATCCATAGTGTCTTCACCCAGTCACCATCCATAGTGTCTAGCCATCCATAGTATCCAGCCATCCATAGTGTCTTCACCTAGTCGCCATCCACAGTGTGTAGCCATCAAGTGTGCCTAGCCATCCATAGTGTCTTCACCCAGTCACCATCCGTAGTGTCTAGCCATCCATAGTGTCTAGCCATCCAAAGTGTCTTCATCTAGTCACCAACCATAGTGTCTAGCCATCCATAGTGTCTTCACCCAGTCACCATCCATAGTGTCTAGTCATACATAGTGTCTTCACCCAGTCGCCATCCATAGTGTCTAGCCATCCAGTGTCTAGCCATCCATGGTGTCTAGCCATACATAGTGTCTTCACCCAGTCACCATCCATAGTGTCTAGCCATCCATAGTGTCCAGCCATCCATAGTGTCTAGTCGTACATATTGTCTTCACCCAGTCACCATCCATAGTGTCTTCACCCAGTCATCATCCATAGTGTCTAACCATCCATAGTGTCTTCACCCAGTCATCATCCATAGTGTCTGGCCATCCATAGTGTCCAGCCATCCATAGAGTCTTCACCCAGTCATCATCCATAGTGTCTAGCCATCCATAGTGTCCAGCCATCCATAGAGTCTTCACCCAGTCATCATCCATAGTGTCTAACCATCCATAGTTCCTCCCCCCAGTCATCATCCATAGTGTCTAGCCATCCATAGTGTCCAGCCATCCATAGTGTCTAGTCGTATATAATGCCTTCACCCAGTCAAATGGACAGCAAGAGTAGGTTAAACCTGGACTCATCTGTATCCGCTCCTTATGTCCGACAGCGGCTCTACATTAAGTAGTTCACGTGTTGATGGTCTGTTGAATTATTTCTTTATGAACTATACCGACGTGGTGGCTGCTGTGTTACATACTCATTTTCTTGCACAGTTATCAACCTTTAGATCAAGACAATTGATTAAGACAATTTCAGTTTCATCAATACGGCTAGGTTTGCATTATCTGCATTTAAAACGAATTCTTTAGGACAATTGTCGCCAATCTTAGTCTGAGTATTATCAATGCTAACATTTAAAAGACATGCAATTAATTGATTGTTTCCGATATGGCGACCGCAAGATACATTATTCTGAATAAATATGTTCTGAAAAATGCTTGAGGCCAAGACAAACATGTTGTTTAACGGCCCATTAAAACATTGTAAGTTATTTCGAGCCGCTCCATAGAGAGAAAGGATATATATAAATCCGGCTCTACTTTTACTAACGAATAGATCCCTATGGTTCTTTAACGTGCTCAGATACACGGGTCCGCCCGATTTACGTCGCCATCCGACGTACGGCTCATTAGGGAAGGTTTCTTCCCCAAGAACACACCGACGAAACTCACTGGCTCAGAATATATTTAATGGTTGGTTGTTAATCAACACTCATATATGTAAACGTATGGTAAAATGGGGAAGGAAAACTGTATTTAATGGTTGGTTGTTTGTTCACCACTCATATATGTAAACGTGTGGTAAAATGGGGAAGGAAAAAAAGAAAACTCCAAATTGTATTACCATTCATTAACATATGTATATGCAAAAGTAGATATAAAACTCGAACAGGAAATGTAGCATTGAAGGACGACAGTCAACCACAAACACACACAGAAACAAAGAACAAATTTAAAGATGAATAAAAAGCAGGATACGACATCACAAACACAAAAGGGTTGACAATAGGGCTACCGCCTTGGAACGGTCAGTGGTAAACGAAGGCCGCTGGGGGATTAAACCAGGTTCTAGGTTGCACCAATCCTCACTCTTACCCTATGGTAACCCCAAAAAACGGGATGGTGAAAATAAAGATATTCCCGCCAGGCTGTAAAAGTAGCAATGTCGAAATGATATAAAATTAATAAATGGAGTTATGCATATTTTTAGCAGTTAAACTGCAAGTTTAGTCAAATAGCTAGGATAAAAGATGATAGACTTTGAGACTATATTCATAAGTAATATTTTGTTCCGTGACGGAATGTATAGATCCATTAAAGAAAGCTGCGTGACTCTTTAAATATAACGATAAAACGCAACACTAATCGTAAACCAAAGTATATAAAGTGAGTGTCTTCATTGAGTTTATGGAAATCTGCTCGAGTGATTTATTTCTGTAGCTCATAATGAAATTACATTCAGTAATGCCTCTGTAAAAAAAACAATTTGGATAGCCTACTTAGTGTCATCAAATATAATGAATAATTTAACACACGCGTGCTATCGGGTATATAGAGATACAATGTTAAACCGAATTAAATCGTTCAATTATTCTGTGTATAGTAAAAAGTATATTTCTATACAAAATAATATCCGGGAAACTAACATCGTCTAACTGTAAGCGTGTGGTGCCTAGAGGGACGTGTGCGTCCCTCATTGACTTTAACGTAAGAAGAAAGTCTCATCAGTAGAAATTACGTGGCCGAGTGGTTAATCTCTGACTGAAATCAATTGCCCCTCACCGCTGTGGGTTCGAGCCCTCATGATACCAGGAATCGTTATTTGAGGAAGCTATCTGGTTTGCCGAACGTCAATAGTTCTACACATGTGCCCGTCCTTGCATGAAAATTGCCCGCCTGGGGTCTTTCTTCATCAATGGAAGCTAGAAAGTCGCCATATGGTGCGATTATAAAATCTAATTAAATTTAATTCAATTCAGACGAAATTAAGTAGTCCTGATTTGTTTTACAATCATTTGTAGTATTTGGCACCTACATTTTGTAAATCGAGCCGTGCATCACGCGTTGAACGTCTTGAACGTCTTGACTCGTGCAGCACGTGTTGTTAACTGACTCATACCGCACGTGTTGTTAACTGACACATGCCGCACGTACTGAACGTCTTTCTAACTCACTCATGCCGCACGTGTTGGACGTCTTGTTAACTGACTCATGCCGCACGTGTCAAGCGTCTTGCTAACTGACTCATGCCGCACGTGTCAAACGTCTTGCTAACAAACGTCTTGCTAACTGACTCATGCATCACGTGTTGAACGTCTTGCTAGCTAACTGACTAATGCCGCACGTGTTGGACGTCTTGTTAACTGACCCATGCAGCACGTGATAGACGTCTTGCTAATCAACTTAAATAGGTCACGTGTAATGTCTTGTAAACCACGTGTTATGCGATACCATATAATTTGATTTCTTTTACAGGAGAGGATTGTCCTATCAGGCGAGATATCCTTCCACCAGGCCAGTCCTGTAGGAAATCATGTGAGAATGACGGCGATTGCAGGTCTAGGAAAAAGGCTTGTAAATGTGACGGCATCTGTGGAAAAAGCTGCATAAAAAACAGTAAGTTCATATATAATCGCACCTCAACCGCGGTTCGGTCCTGGGTCCTCTGCGGAAATAAAATTAAAAACATAGTTGAAGAAATCGTGCCTGAACCGCGACTCCAACCTAGGATAATTGTATGACCGTGCCAGAGTTATAACCTCTGAGATATCTATGACACACGGCAGGCAATCTATTTTCACTATACTCGTACATGGTTACATATTACCTCTCCAACTTAAAAATAATCCAATTTCTAAAACAAAGTTCGACGCTTGACTGTAAAACAAGCAAGCGTCGCAGATGATCAACACTAGTCGATTGTCAGACCTGTTTTCATACTTTTCCATGCTGAGGGTCCCCAAATCTTACAGGTTGTGAAAAATGTGCCTATATCCGTAGTCGAGCTCACATTAATTCGATACAGGCATTTGGCTACTGTGCGTGTTTAACGGATAGTATTAACCCGACAAATAACGGCAAAATTACACTAAAAACTAGCCAGGTGTTCAGGTCATATAATAATGTGTATGTGCCGATGACAAGTATAAGTATTTTCACGGATTCTTAAAAATTCTGTTTGTGAATATGCGTAAAATGAGTTGGTAACTCTTAATTCGACGCTCCAGTTTTGGAGTTTGGCCCAGCTGGATAAAGCCGTTTATATTGTCTGTATAGAGTTTGGATTCTCAAATTTCTTAAATATTGTTGGCGGGATATCTACTTTAAGTAAAATACTCCACAACTGGCTTTCTTCTTCCATTTTCAGACCAGAAATGTTCGACGTTAACCAACCCCCACCACGGCAGGGTGGACATCTACCCGTTTAATCAGTTTGGTGCGATTGCGCAATACCGGTGTGATGACGGATATAAGCTGCGCGGGGAGCAGGCGCGTGTTTGCCAGGGAGACGAGAGCTGGAGTGGAGAGCAACCAGTGTGTTATCTGGACAGGAGTATCGGTAAGCTATCTGGATCCCCTCTAGGTGTAACACGCCCATTGATTTTTGCACTGAGTTGTGTATGAATTAAATTTAAATGCCATGTTGTCATTCATATCTAGGCCCGAATTAAAAATTAATAACTTAAATTCTCATCACAACATATGCGGCCAAAAAATCCACAGAAAAGTGGGGGTCATATATCTTCTAAGAAAGAACTTGTCTCATGAATGAATGCTATATACTATATATATGCACCTCCCCCACAATATATACTATATATATGCACCACCCCCAATATATACTATATATATGCACTTTCCCCAATATATACTATATATATGCACCTCCCCCAATATATACTATATATATATGCACCTCCCCCAATATATACTATATATATGCACCTCCCCCAATATTATAGGTTATTGCATTTGTATGGCTAAATATTACTTGGAACGAGTTGTTTTGGCAAAGGACGACGAGCTTGCGAGTCGTCCTGCGCCAAAACAACGAGTTCCAAGTAATATTTAGCCATACAAATTCAATAACCTTTTTATTGTATACTTTCATATTGTTTTTGATCAATGTTAATTGTATGACTATTACTTTTCATTGTATATGTGTTATTTTTTATAGCTTTTGATGGAATTCCTATCTTGCCATTCAGTTTTATTTTGTGTGTATGATTATTTTGCGCGAAAACGACTTCAACGTCGGATGACGTCATTAAAAACATCAAGGAATTTTCTGAAGTTTGTTTACCATTCGATAACGTTAAAAACAGTGGGTGAGTGACCATTTGAATTATTTTATCCATTTTTGCCATAAAAGGTTGTAAAAAAACTCGTATTTTTTTGTTGACTCTATAGGAAGGATTCCGTTATTTTTATTTGAAAGTAATTCCTTATTTCTATTTCGCGGCTCTTAGCAAGCACGAGCAAAAGTTCCCGTGCAATATCAATGCGTGCAATATCGTAGAATATTGCACGCTTAGCTCAATGCAAACTAAACGGGACAATATGAAAGTATACAATAAATACTATATATATATGCACCTCCCCAATATATACTATATATATGCACCTCCCCCAATATATACCATATATATGCACCTCCCCCAATATATACTATATATATGCACCTCCCCCACCTCCCCCAATATATACTATATATATGCACCTCCCCCAATATATACTATATATATGCACCTCCCCAATATATTCTATATATATGCACCTCCCCCAATAACACGTTTCATATAGTAGGTTACTAAGATATATATATAATTATACTGGTTATCACTTCGTACAGTGACCCAGTCTAGAAACCAAGATGGTGTTTTTACTTTTACTGCTTTCCTAAATATGAAGAATCAGAGGACCAGTCTGATATCGCTTAAATATATAGCGAAACGATTTGATTTAATCATTTCTGTAAATATTTGTACAAGACGATCGATCCCACATTCACATTAAGCTATTCTCCTTAATGTCGCAATTCTGTCTTCATACACTTGAATGATGGGTAATATGGGAATATGTGTTTGTCTCTCTGTGAAACTTGTCATTCTTTAGATTGGACACTAGGAAAATTATCTAAATTCCACGTGGCACAGTGCGAAAATTTCACAAATTATTTCCCAACTTTAAACACACATATCATAAAGAGTTTTACAGATACAATTTTCATTCATGCCAAATTCCATCACACATTTAATTTTCTTTCCAATTGTAGTATTTTTCTTTCTCTTACATTTAGAGTAAAAAAGCAGTTTGACGGAAACTTTGACTTAGTCTGTCAAAACATTGATTGTTAAGAGAAATGTGAAAAATGATGACATTTTTAACTTTAAACATATTTTTATACAATTTCTTATTTTCAAAATATACATAAATTATTATAATCCAATTTTGCTATTCACTATGAATCTTTTGAATGTGTTCTCATCAAAATCAGTGAATACTTGAGAGGGGAGATAGAAGGAAAATGTAAGGTGCCACGTGATATTTTGGTTATTTCATTGGTTAAGATAGGAAGTTTCCTATCTGTTTATTACTATGTCTGTGTTTACAACACTCGTGTAATTTATTACTACTTAATGACTACGCAGGAACTAATATAAGAATATTATCTTATTCTAGAAACTGTCGAATGCTCCGCTCCACCAGATGTGTATAACGCGGCGAATGACGGGGATCCGGCTCAAAGGACGTTTGCTCTGGGAACCATGTTACAGTACACATGTAATTCCGGTTACAGCCTGCAGCGTGACGGGGTTGTCAGAGCGTGGTGTGTGGGAGGCGGGGTATGGGTGGGACCCAACATGACATGCACACGTAAGTGTTAATGCTTCGATCACCGATGTAAAGGGACACACGGCAATCTTGATTCTTTTTCCATTTTTAATTTCGATTACCAAATGAATGGTAATCCATGTATTCACCCCGTAATAAGTTTGTGAGGGCCGGGTTGCGCCACCCTTCAACTAACCGTACAGATATGTATGTAAAATGCATCAGATTTATATATAAACAGTGTTCACACATACATAAATACACAAATGCATATCATGATTAGAAGCTGTATAAATGGGGAGATTTTTTTAAACATCTTTACAGTTTCTTGATTCTTAATATAGAAGAAACTAGCTCCATTACGTTAGTACATGCAGTACTTTTAGACAAATTGTTTGACATCTACCATAGGTGTTTGTTTAATAAACTGCACAACATGGCAATACTTATTTCCCCGATATTTTAATGCAGCTTTAAAGTAAAATCTTAATTGAAAATCAAGGTGTGATTAAGACTTCAAAGTTACCGTGTTTTTTGTTAGCAACACATATATTATAGGATTCTTAGACTTTCAAGAAATCTAAAGAAATACATTTTATTTTGAAATGTATTCATTTTGATTTGGCTATGTAAATGGTTCCATATGTAACTGGTATAATAATTTAAAGGAAGACATGTTCACAAAGAAAAAAAGACGATACAGAAGTGATATAATGTTCGTTTGTTAAATAAGTAGATGCCGGCTGTCAGCGTCTAGATGACGTAGATAATGGTTTTGTGGATCAGGACCCATCCAACAATATTGGCAGCAAGGCCACCTACCACTGCAAGATGGGATTCTTCATGGCTGGCAGGAGTGAGCGTACGTGTGGGCCGAACGGTGTATGGAATGGCGTCCAACCTAGTTGTGAGAAAGGTAAGCTGTTGGAGTGAGCGTGTTTATGGGGCGAACGTTGTATGGGATGGCGTCTAACCCAGTTGTGAGAAAGGTAAGCTGTGTTTCCTTCTTCGTACTGAGCATACAAAAAGATGAATGGTTATCCTCTATGGAAAGCCTCGGCTGCCTTCTGTTGGCCTTTTGCATTGTGTGCAGTACGCTTCTTATGTTGTCCTGTGCATTTTCTAAGTTGTTATGTGCATTTAGTAAGTTGTTATGTGCATTTAGTAAGTTGTTATGTGCATTTGCTAGGTTGTCATGTGCATTTTCTAAGTTGTCTTGTGCATTTTCTAAGTTGTCAGGTGCATTTTCCAAGTTGTTATGTGCATTTCGTAAGTTGTTATGTGCATTTCGTAGGTTGTTATGTGGATATTTTAAGTTGTCTTGTGCATTTTCTAAGTTGTTATGTGCATTTCGTAAGTTATTATGTGCATTTTCCAAGTTGTTATGTACATTTAGTAAGTTGTTATGTGCATTTCGTAGTTTGTTATGTGCATATTCTAAGTTGTCTTGTGCATTTTCTAAAACGTTATGTGCGTTTCGTAAGTTGTTATGTACATTTAGTAAGTTGTTATGTGCATTTCGTAGGTTGTTATTTACATTTTCTAAGTTGCTATGTGCATTTCGTAAGTTGTTATGTGCATTTCGTAGGTTGTTATGTGCATATTCTAAGTTGTCTTGTGCATTTTCTAAGTTGTTATGTGCATTTTCTAGTGCATTTTCTAAGTTTTTATGTGCATTTTGTAAGTTGTCATGTGCATTTTATAAGTTGTTATGTACATTTCGTAAGTTGTGCAAACTACAAGTCGTCGTTAAATAGAGTTTTTACCGGAATATGTTTTGAAGGAAACACCGGTAGAAATGGCGGCTCCAGGAGCGGACGCTATGCTCTGCCTAGATAAAAGAAACTGGGCTAGGTACATTATACAATAAATTCTTAGAACATTAAACTGATTTCAAAATGTGTAAGGGATTGTCTGACGTGGAGTTAATAAATCTTGGTCTGAAAATTTTTAATAAAAATAAATAAATAAATAACGTGTTATTTGTTTGTCTTTGTGTGTAGTCCTAAGGTTTATAGCGCCTCCATCTTTTAACCAATAGGACGTCCTAAAGGTATAGGTTCAATAGAAATGCAAACAATATTTAAGAAATTTGAGAATCCAAACTCTATACAGACAATATAAACGGCTTCTATCGGACTTTTTTTCAGGAAAACTTAAAATATGTTTGTTTTCAACAAATAGCACGTTAATATTACTTTTATTTAAATATATTTTTCAATTTATTATCATTATTATTTGTTAGTTCCCAACACTGATGGGTAGGGGCTACGTGAGGTCGTCTTCTCCCTCCTCCCTCCCCCATTTCTCCCTTCTCCCTCCCTTATCTCCCTTCTCCGCCCCCTTTTCTCTCTTCTCTCTCAGAGTACCTGATAAACAAGGGACGAAATCCATAAACGTATCTAGCATGGAGACAGAACGTGTACGGCAGACAAGATAATGGTCAATTTAGGATTTTGATAGGATATAGACTGTTTTACCCAAAACGACTCTCAAACTATGATAATTCTTCATCATTTTTTTCTTTTACAAACTTGCTATTTTAGAAACCTCACGCCCCTTTCTCTCCCGACCCCCGTCCTCTTGTCTTCCGACCCCCACCCTTGTCTCCCGGTCACGCCCCTTATCTTCCGTACCCACGGCCACCTGTACCACACCTCCTGATACTGCCACCTGTGACCCGATCTATTGTTTTCAGACCAGATTTATTAACTCCACGTCAGACAATCCCTTACACATTTTGAAATCAATTTTCTGTTCTAAGAATTTATTGTATAATGTACATAGCCCAATTTTGTTAAAGTAGGCAGAGCATAGCGTTCGCTCCGGGAGCCGCCATTTCTACCGGTGTTTCCTTCAAAACCTATTCTGATAAAAAGTCTACTTAACGACGACTTGTAGTTTGCACAAGACAACTTACGAAATGCACATAACAACTTAAGAAATGCACATAACAACTTAGAAAATGCACAAGACAACTTAGAATATGCACATAACAACCTACGAAATGCACATAACAACTTACTAACTGTACATAACAACTTATGAAACGCACATAACAACTTAGAAAATGCACAAGACAACTTAAAAAATGCACATAACAACTTACGAAATGCACATATCAACTTAGAAAATGCACAAGACAACTTAGAATATGCACATATCAACCTACGAAATGCACATAACAACTTACTAAATGTACATAACAACGTACGAAGGGCAAATAACAACTTAGAAAATGCACATAACAACTTAGAAAATGCAAAAGACAACTTAGAAAATGCACATAACAACTTTGAATATGCACATGACAACTTAAACAATGCACAGAACAACTTACACAATGCATATCACAACTTAAGAAATGCACATAACAACTTACGAAATGCACATAACAACTTACGAAAATCACAACTTAGAAAATGCACATAACATCTTAGAAAATGCACAGGACAACTTAGAAAACGCACATGACAACATATAAAATGCACATAACAACTTACTAAATGCACATAACAACTTACGAAATGCACATAACAACTTAGAAAATGCACAGGACAACTTAGAAAATGCACATTACAACTTACGAAATGCACATAACAACTTACGAAATTCACATCACAACTTAGAAAATGCACATAACAACTTAGAAAATGCACAAAACGACTTACAAAGCGTACTGCACAAAATGCAAAAGGCCAACAGAAGGCAGCCGAGGCTTTCCATAATCCTCGACTGCTTTATCAATGAAGGACTCGGTGGGGTTGACAGGGGCTGAATAAAATAAACAATATGTTTATGTATATTTCGTAAGTTTGTTTACATTACGTGATCGCGCCTTAATTCCATTAAGCGATGGGAAAGCTTATATTAGCAGGATTTTATAGAGGATAATTCGACAATAAAACAAGTTTAAAAACATGTTTTTACTGAAAAATGCGATAACCTGTTTAAAATGTTTGAAACTAAAGGGACACACGGCAATCTTGAAGTATTTGAAATGGGTGTCTCGATTTATATATTCAATATCATTTTTACTTTTACCCCGGGTACATTTAAATAAATCAAATTTTAGGTATTCAATATTTCGTCTTATTATATATAAGTTTTAATATATTATTGGTGCAATAATATCAGAAATTAATAATATGCAAAAACAAATGGCTTAATATAATTCTTATAATTAACGTTAATGATTGAACAATGCAATTTATGTAGAAACACTAACGCGACGCCGCTAGTTTTGGGAAAAATCAAGATTGCCATTTGTCCCTTTAAGGTTTTATTCCATACCACTAGCCAACTGCGTTTTCGCTTCTTGGAGAAAGTGTTGGATGGGGTATGCAAGTTAATACTCGGATAACGTAATGAATAAGAACATTGCCATTGTTATAATCAACAAATGGTTTAGGGTATTTCGACTCGCTACAGATAGAGGGGATGGATACACAGGAATCAGGGAACTTTGTCCTCTTCCTTTCAAATATATGCCTATGGTTCTGTAGCGTGCTCGGGGGATATACTCCGAGAACTGTCTTGCCTAAGAACACAGCGATGTAGCCCAGTGGTGCCAGTGAGTTAGTTTATTTATGTGGTGTTTTACGTAATTTTCAACACTTGTAAGGTAATCTAATTTTACGGTCGATATTTTGTGGTGGAGGCAGACCACCCAATTTTCTGGGTAGAACCAGTACTGTACATCTCCCGCCATCCGTAAGAATCGTAAGAATGGACACTTCCTCACAAGTCAAGCTCCCAGTGGGATTCGAACCCGCAGCGGTGAGAGGCGAAGGTTTATGACTCGAACTTGAAAACAAACAGAAACATAAAAAGTAAAATAAAAACATAAATTAGCTCTATAAACACGTCTCTGATTATAGAAGTTGTAGACAAAATACCCGTACACTATGCTCGTATAATATGATTTTTTTTTTTAATTTCAGTCACGTGCGGTCCGCCACAAGTAATTGAGCACGCCAAGCACAATGGTGACATTGATCAGGAACGATTTCCTTCTGGCACTCAGTTGCTCTACACGTGCGCGTACGGATACTACAGGGACGGAAATCCACGTGCTATGTGTAGTGGAGATGGAGAATGGATCAGTCTGACATTGTCGTGCTCACGTGAGATTTTGTTTTTAAACGCTTTTTTTTAACTAGTGTTGTCAGTATGTGACATTATCGATGAATAAATGTGGCTATTTCATAATTATGTGCACTAGAAGGACTCGCGACATTATTATCTCCCCTGAATACTCGTGCCCCACAGATGAATGAGGTAGATAACAAAAAGTTCCTCGTTTTTGGTTTATAGGTGTAGCACACCCATTGCAACACAGGAAGTGTCGGCCTGGGGTATCGCATAATGGCGTCAATAAATAATTCTGATTTCTTTTTGTAAAAAAAAGGCATTTTCACTTATTTAAAGTGCAATTTTTGGTTTATATCACATTGTTGATCTATTTGTTACATTTTTCAATCAATGCCATGTTAAAATTGTGAGTTTTTAATTTATTTTGCTTATATGGAAATGAGTATGAATACAATATTATGGCATCTCAGTGTTTATGTTTTTAAAGGGACCATTTCTTCATGAGACAAGTTCTATCTTAGAAGATACATGAACCCCAATTTTCTGTGGATTTTTTGGCAGCATATATGTCATTTGTGATGAGATGTAAGTTATTCATTTTTAATTTGGGCCCAGATATGAATGACAACATGGCATTTAAATTTTAATTAACACACAACTCAGTGCAACAATCAATGGGTGTGTTACACCTTATACAGTACTTTCCATTGCATACATTGATTTAACCTTACCAGGTTCTAGATCTACAGCATTTTAGGAAGGGATCACAGAAAATGTCACGTTGATGTAAGATGTCTAGCTAATTCTGCCTCATTTTACAAACCATGGGAATAATCACCACGGCGTTGTATTTTTATTGTTTTGATACGCCAAATTTTGCGTGACGTCACTCAAACATAAAATTTAAAAATGTTCAACCTGGTAAAAATTTGTTAATTATATTTTAAATTGCAGATATTGGATAAGTGAAAAATTTAAGCATAAATACATGGTGTAAATTGTCTTTATCTGTATGCCACGAACAGAAACATTACAATGGGACCCTATGGAAAATTAATCGTGGTGTGAGACGAGAACATGCTTCTGAAAAGCGATTGTGTTGCGTATTTGTTTCATAATTTGCAGGACAGAGAGAACCATATTGATGATATGTTATCATATTTTGCAACGCTTTTCAAATTCGTTTGCTTTAGCTCGAAGCTGTGGTTTCCCCGGAGACATAGAGAACGGCTGGCGGACCGGGTTCTCGTTCACCTACCCAAATAAAGTTAACTATTTTTGCCATGACGGGTTCGAACTCAAAGGTGTCGGATACCGTACGTGTCAGGCCAGCGGGCTGTGGAGCGACGATGTGCCGACGTGTGATCGTATGTACTTGCCATTCGCATATTTGAAAACCACAACACATAATATTTAAAAGAAATAACCCGCCAAATAACTGCAAAGTTACACTTCAAAGCCGCTTATCCAAACTCAATCCAGCTGTTCAGGTCATATAATCATGTAGCTGTTTCGGTTAAAAGTATAGGTTTATTTTAAAGGTCTGTATATGGGAATAACAAAATGAACACATATATTTGAAATTAAAGTGTCTTCAAGTTTCGCCCACAACAAATATAAATCTGTGTCAAGTCTTTGTTACCGTGCGAATTATTAGTCAGTCTGACAAATTGAGAATTGCTTATTATTATGATTGTAGCCGTGAACTGCCCGACGCTGTACGCACCGGTGTACGGACGCATGCTCAGCGAAGGTAACGCCTACGGAACAGTAATTCAGTTCGAGTGTGATGACGGATACAAAAACATCGGCTCCATCGAGCGACGATGCCAAGCCGACAGGACGTGGAGCGGACAGAACGCTAAATGCGAAGGTAAGTGCACTCTGTAGAGACTACACTCCATACAGATATAATTTATGTGAGTTTTATAAATATTGGAAATATACTGAACAAAAACAGAAACGTCCGACTTTTTGCTGGTATTTCCATAGGCCAGTTTTTGAGTTTTGAGGGCGTATAAAAGCTGAAACAGCGTTTTAATAAAACGATGATTGATGTTTGTAAGCACATCACTAAAGTGAGTACTAAACATCCCATTAAACATTTTCAAATTTGCCAAGCAATAATCTTTTATGGAAGATATGGAAATGTTAAAGGGAGGTAAGTTGATGATTGTTGATCATCTACACAATATGAGTTAATTTTGTTTTTGTTATTTTTTTGGTAAGGAACATTAAGAGAATATTGTCTCGGACAAATTTCGGTAATTTTCGTCAATTTAATTTGTTTTTGTGGCCAAAATGCATGTTTCAAGAAAAAGGGGGTTAACTCACTTTTGTACTGAACTTTTCAAAAACATCTTTGTTTGGACTATTTTTGGCGGTCTATCTAATTATTTTTAAAACATCGTTACATTTTCCGTGTTTTGCTGTCTAGACAATCAGCATCAACAGCAGCGGACGTTTCTTTTTTTTGTTCAGTATATGTGTGATCTCGTACGAGGAATTTCGAGTTCAAATATGTGCTGTTTAGGTAATCGTGACGATATGCAAACGTAAGAAGTACTGTTTACGTCCTATACAACGCATGGCAGGTCATATTGTGACAACTGCCGTCAGAGGCGAAGAGATAAGAATGAACATTACTGTCAGACTTGCGCCGTCATGCTCCCGTCAGTAGCTCATTACGTGGTTCAAGTATTAACTTTCATACCCATCCAACCCCTTCTCCAAGAAGCGAAAACGGGGTTGACTTGGGTATGAAATAAACCGTTAATTTCGGCATAAAAGGTTTACAAATTGTAAATTTAAAACATTTAATGTGTAATTTTAAACAGCTTATTGCATGTTATCAGTAAAAGCATATTTTTAAACGTGTTTTATGGTCGAAATATCCGTTATAAAATCCTGCAAATAGAAGCTTTCCCATCGATTAATGGAATAAGGCGGGACCACGTAATGTAGAGCCCACTACAGGTCTTTAAATCGAACACAATGTAATACGAGTATTACGAGTATATGTAAGATTAAGTACGGGGCAATTGAGGAAACAAGTTACAGAACCATAGTAATGACGACATCTACAACACATATACTGAACATAACTCTATTGAGGACTAGTGCAGAGGAATATAAGTTCCCTAACGGCATGTATTTTTGTGGCAATAAGTTTGATATTAGCAGAAACCATTTACCGTATATGCCATATAATGGAAATATACAAAACCCATACCTCTGGACTGAATATTTCAAACGATTTTCTTTAAAATGGCAAAACCATTTCTCTAGTACAGGATATAGGTGAATGTATAACAGGCCCAGAACTCTGCCAATATTTTCTAGAGAGATATATCATAGTCGATATTGACTTGTATTTTCAAATTTGACATATTCACAGCAAATTTAGACGGCGTATCTTAAACGGTTTTCTTAAAGATGAAAGGAAACCATTTAATTTCCTTGTATATCATATAGTTGATACATAAACTTTGTCAATATTTTCTAGAATTTGACCATAACCGAACTTGACCTGTATTATATGGACGAAGCATATAAATGGTTTTCTTTCAAAAAAACGAAAATCAATGCGATACGTACGGACGGACAGACGGATTGACATGGTGCAATCCTATATCCCTACTACCGTTACACAGGTAGGACAAGTACTAAGCATAAAATATAATTTATATACGACTTCTGGCGTTTATGTTTGAATTAAATACTACTTGACTTAAAAATGATATGTTTTCTATTTATCAGAAATCAACTGCGGCTGGCCAGCGCCCTTCTATAACGGTTATCTGATTGGTCACAAAACAACTGTCGGCGCCATCATCTTCTTCAGGTAAATACACCTATTTATATTGGATGTTTGTGGTCACTATTATGCCCACTAACCGAGCTTGACTACTACTACTACTGCTGCTGATGTTGCTGCTGCAAATACTACTGCTACTACCGCTGCTGCTGCTGCTGCTGCTACTGCTGCTGCTACTACTACTACTACTACTACTGCTGCTGATGTTGCTGTTGCAAATACTACTGCTACTACTGATGCTGCTGCTACTACTACTACTACTACTGCGGCTGCTGTTGCTGCTACTACTACTACTTCTGCTGCTGCTGCTGCTACTTATGCGCTAGTGTGTGTCTAAATTATATCCCTTCACATACATGCTCAGTTCATTTTGCAAAAAAAATAAAAACCTCTAATATTGAATTCATTATCTTTTGCATACAAGAACGTTTCAAATTCTAAACTGAACAATTGCAAAATGTATCTTTGTTTTTCCATTGAATACATTTTATTATGTTTACAGTTGTAACACGCGTACGACAATAGACACGACACACTTCCAAGCACAGTGTCTAGAAAATGGCGATTGGTCATATCCCCCGCCCAAATGTTTGGGTAGGTATTACAACCAAATGTTCGGATAGGTATTACAACCAAATGTTGGGGTAGGTATTACAACCAAATGTTCGGATAGGTATTACAACCAAATTTTGGGGTAGGTATTACAACAAAATGTAAGTGGTAAGTATAACAACCAAATGTTGAGGTAGGTATTACAGCCAAATGTTGGGGTAGGTATTACAGCCAAATGTTGGGGTAGACATTATAACCAAATATGTGCATGTGATATGTATTACAACCAAATGTTGGGGTTGGTATTACAATCAAATGTTGGGGTAGGTATTACAGCCAAATGTTTGTAATAGGTATTACAACCAAACGTTGGGGTTGTTATCACAACAAAATGTACGTGGTTAGTATTACAACCAAATTTTGGGATAGGTATTACAACCAAGTGTATGTGGTAGGTATTACAACCAAATGTTGGGCGTAGGGATTACAACCGAATGTATGTGGTAGGTATTACAACCATTGTTTGGGTAGGTATAACAACCAAATGTATGTGTTAGGTGTTACAATCAAATGTTTGGGTAAGTATTACAACCGAATGTCGGTGTAGGTATTACAACGAAATGTCGGGGTATTATTACAACCAAATGTCGAGGTATTACAACCAAATGTTGGGATATGTATTATAACCAAATGTCGGAGTAGGTAATACAACAAAATGTTGGGGTAGTATTACAACCAAATGTTAAGATAGGTACTCCAACGAAATGTTGAGGTAGGTATTACAACCATGGTTGTAATACCTACCTCAAAATTACCCCTATGTTGCGACAGGTATTACAACCAATTGTTGGGGGGTATGTATTATAACCAGATGTCGGAATGGGTAGTACAACCAAATGTCGGGGTAGTATTACAACCAAATGTTGAGGTAGGCATTACAACCAACTGTTGGGGTAGCTATTACCCCCCAACGTTGCCTACCCTATGCTGCGATAGGTATTACAACCAAATGTTGGGGTAGGTATTACAACCAAATATTGTGGTATGTGGTACAGCCAAATGGTGGGAAATGTATTAAAATCCAATGTTGGGGTATGTGTTACAATCCAATGTTGGGGTATGTATTACACTCCAATGTTGGGGTATGTACTACAATCCAATGTTGAGGTATGTATTACAATACACACACATGCACACAGATTTACAACCATGTATACATTCATTCTTAATATATATCAATAATTATATACATGGTTTGAGGTGGTGGTTTGCATAATAAAGTACCACACAGTACACAAGATGTCAAAAATTATCTAAAACTGCCAAACATAACAATACTTTTACAATAATTACATTATAATTGTGTTTTCAGCCATTTAAAGCAGTTAGATGTAAAGGTTTTTAAAGAAGTTCATTCTCTAATATATGAAGGAATAATATTTCACACAATTGTTCCAGAGTATGATATACTCCCTTTAAATAGTTCTTTGTTTGGTCTTGGAGTTATATAATTTAATTCGTAAGCAGATCGTAGATTTCTCTGCGAGATAAAAGTAGGATGAAACATATCACAAATATATGACGGGACTGCATGTTTTGATACTCTATACATAAATCCATTGTTGGGGAATGTATTACAATCCAATTTTGGGGTATATATTATCCTTTGCTCGATATTAAGGAAATTAATGATAACCAGTGCTTCATTTAGTGTGGTATATTGGTCGCCTAATGTAGTACAACATGCTCTCCTTTGCAAACGTAATAACAGTTGTATGTTAGCTTTCTTTGTATTTCCCCATATTATATTACAGTAATCTAGATGAGTTGAACATATGCCTTATAAAATATTATCCGGTAATATAAAGGAATATATGATGTTACTCTTGACAGTAGCCAGATGTTGGTTGATATTTTCTTACGAATATACATAATGTGATTATCCCACTTCAAGTGTTCATCTATATGCATTCCCAGAATTGTATCACCTGTTGTAAGTTGCAGTTCAATGTTATTATATGTTAATGATAATTTATTATTAACAAGTCTTGCACGCTTTTTTGGTGTAGTATCTAAGAGCACTTTAGTTTTTTTCTGTGTTTAAAACCATACCATTATTAGGCACCATGAGGGTATTTAAAGCAGTTTGAAGAAGTTGCTCAATTACTGGTTTTAATGTGTTAACTTCGTAGATAGTGGTATCATCCGCATACATGTCTGTATTAAATACAGTACAGGTATTTCAAGCTTAGTATTACATATGTGAAATTCAAAAGCTGTCCTTGGCTTTTGTTTGCGATACTGTATTACTTTCGTTTTATTTATATTAACTAACATTAGCTGTAAAGTTATCATTAGCTGTAAATTAAGTTCAGACGGAGCGATTAACACAATGTCGTCTGCAGAAAGAAGAATTGCTACTTTCATATCATTTCCCATGTCAACACCAAGAGACCCACATGTTTAATTTCCAACGCAAGATCATTAATAAAAAATAGAGAAAAATGTCGGAGAAATTACGTCCCCATAATGTATTCACGTCTAATCGTAAGGTAGCATCGTACCCAGTTGGCGTAATTATGGTATTCGAAAACACCATCTCGGTTGTGTTTTTATAGATAAACGATTACTTCTTTCAGGTCAGTGTCACGTTTCACCCATCCCCAATGCTACGTTAGTCGAAGGTCGAGAGCTGGCTTACGTCGATCACGGCACCGTCGTAGAGTTCCGGTGTAAAGACGGCCTGGTACCACGTGACAGTTCGAGCATGCGCTGTAACAATGGCTCGTGGTCTTCAATAGCAGAATGTGTACCAGGTATAATTTACACGTTAAAGTATAGTTTTGGAAAAACAATAACAGTTTAACATGTTTAAGAGTTAAATTAGAAAATGTAGTAAATACAAAGTAAAATAACTTTTGTTCATGAGCGTGTTAACCATAGGCAAACATGTTTCACGACAATTTAATATGTCGTAAAGCATTATTCTGAATAGCAAACAGGAGAACTAGCCCGGAAAATATTTGTGTATCAGAAACCTTTAAAGGGCCATAACTCCATCACAAATATGTAAACCGGAACGCGACGATGATATGCTTGGTGCTGCTCATCCCTGTAAACCTTCGTTGAAATCTGGCGAGGGGTTCGGGAGAACTAGTCCAGACAAAGTTTGTGTATGAAAACCTTTAAAGGGCCATGACTCTGCCAAAAATCATTCAACCGGAACACGGCGATGATTTGCACAACTAGACCGGGAACTGATAATCCCTAAAACGTTTCGTTTAAATCCGAACCGGGGTTCAGGAGAACTAGTCAGGATAAAGTTTGTGTATTTAAACCTTTAAAGGGACATAAATCATTCAACCGGAACACGGTGACGATATGTACAACTAGGCTTGGTACTGATCATCCCTGAAAAGTTTCACTGAAATCCGACCAAATAAAGGCCCTTTCGTCTTAATGAGGCCAAAAAATAGGTGTAAATGATCCAATCTGGCTGGTTTTCAAACTTATGGGAGCTTTCATTGATATAAACAATCTAGTAAAGTTTGGTAAAGATCGGATGAAAAATAAAGGCCCTATCGTCTTAACGAGGCAAAATATAGCATTATTAAATAAATAAATCGCTTTGATTTATATTAACAATCTGGTAAAGTTTGGTAAAGATCGGATGAAAAATGAAGGCCTATCGTCTTAACGAGGTAAAAGTTAACAGTAGAGCTAAAAACCCGACCGTCATATATAACCTTGCATGTGTTGAAAAAGACGAAAAACACCATACCAACAAACATTATATATAAATATTGTATCCTTGCGCGGGTGACAGTGGATATTGTCAATCTGAGGAAAATAATGTCGACCGAGGCGAAGCTGAGGTTGACATTATTTTTCCGAAGGTTGACAATATCCACTGTCACCTTCCCTGGGATGCAATATTTATTTTATTATACCAAAAAAAGTTTTTTTGGGCAAATTAAACATGTAAAAAAAGGTAATTTCGTTCTTTAATATTAAAAAAAGAAGATGTTTTTATTTATTTATTAACAGTTTTGATTTAAGTAACACAAAACAGTATTCATATCTTTAAAACAATGCACATTACATCAACATTTTTAGAAATATAAAGAACATAATACATATACTACATATTCTACATATACATATACTACATATACATATATTAATGAAGGAGCGCGCATAGCGTGTTGGTGATGGGAAAAAACAAATCTATTTATAAACTTCTTGTGACATCGGCTTTTATCATTAGAAATACCTAGATTCTGAGATGAGGCGACTGGGAGGGTAACATTAAAAAAATGCTGCCCTCCAGTGACGTCACTCCAGGGTGTGACATTAGAACAGTGTAAGACAGCGCGATATGTTACATACCGGTCTAAAGGAATTTAACATGGGGGATTGACATGAGGTATAATAATACACATTGTTCACATCAGGACCTGTTTATTATACGTCTATCTACAGTCCCTGTTCACATGTAGACAAAGCGTATCTTATTCTAACTCCCTCTGTGTCTATGTACATTTACAGCACCTTGCCCTAGCGCCCCGCCGCACGTGTACAATGGTATCCGTATATTCATGGGTCAGGAACATGGTGACAGGGCCAAGTATCAGTGCTTCTCTGGCTTCCAGCTCACCGGCACAAACAGTTCGTACCTGACATGTCACTTTGGAGATTGGGTGGATGGCAGACCTCATTGTGAAGAATGTAAGTCGATAGGCGGGTGGCAGACCTCATTGTGAAGAATGTAAGTCGATAGGCGGGTGGCAGACCTCATTGTGGAGAATGTAAGTCGATAGGTGGGTGGCAGACATCATTGTGAAGAATGTAAGTCGGTAGGCGGGTGGCAGACCTCATTGTGAAGAATGCAAGTCGATAGGCGGGTGGCAGACCTCATTGTGAAGAATGCAAGTCGATAGGCGGGTGGCAGACCTCATTGTGGAGAATGTAAGTCGATAGGTGGGTGGCAGACCTCATTGTGAAGAATGTAAGTCGATAGGCGGGTGGCAGACCTCATTGTGAAGAATGTAAGTCGTAGGCGGGTGGCAGACCTCATTGTGGAGAATGTAAGTCGATAGGTGGGTGGCAGACCTCATTGTGAAGAATGTAAGTCAATAGGCGGGTGGCAGACCTCATTGTGAAGAATGTAAGTCGATAGGTGGGTGGCAGACCTCATTGTGAAGAATGTAAATCGAGTAATGTTTGGTTTAAACATAGTTTATTTCACAAGCATTTTATAACATAATATTTGAATTCAATAGAAGATTAGGGATTAAAACGAAAGTAAGATACTTAATTATGGTGTATGATATTAATTGTACACGATTGATGGCATAGTAAACAGCAATACAGTCAAACTTGTCTTTAGCAGCCACTAAAGGCAAATACCAATAGTGTAAAGGCAGAAAGGTTGATTTACATTAATATTGTTTAAACGGGATATAGAAAATGTGGCTGTTTAAGACAGGTGGTTGCTTAATAGAGGTGACCACTAACACAGGTTTCACTGCAATTAGATATGTTCACAATATACATTCTGGAAGTATGAGAACTAAAATATATAATTTACTTAGCGTAGAAAAAATTAGTTTGTAAGTTCTTGGTATATATTCAAGAATAATGCTTAGCATACGTAACAAAGCATTCGATATTATTGAAATAATAAAAAGTAACGAAAGAGAAAAATAGAAAGTAACTTAAAATATACGAAATTCAAAAGAAATGAAATAAATAGATCATGCAAATACATTTAATTGTTGTTAATATTTATTTAGACATCTCCAGTGTAAATCTAGAAAAAATGGAGAGTTTGGGGCGACACAGAGCAATGTATGTGGGTGTAGTTCGTTTGGGAATTCAAAAAAAACGAATCGATCTACTAATTAAAACGGTTTGAGTTTTTAATACAAATGTGCGGTGCAGTACACAGAATATAAGAATATTTGTATCGTACGATACATTTTGATCCCCAAAGATAAGTGTTTTCAGTGTAATATTCGGTAGACGGGATAATGCATTTACCAATACATTTCTAATATCAGTATATTTATTGCACTTAAAGAAGTGGTCACCGTGTTCTACACATCAAAAAAGTGGTCACCGTGTTCTACACATCAAAAAAGTGGTCACCGTGTTCTACACATCCACATGTACAAAGAGGCGAGTACTTTCATTTTGTAAAACAAGTCACTGTTAATGGAACTGCAATTTAAACGCAGTCTAGTGTGAAATATCCCCTAAGTTGCTTTCTCCGAAGTGATTGTGTTTAGGAGTTCTGTTTTTATTACGGTAAAGTGAGTTTTGAAGGAAATAACAGTTTTGACTTGCCCTGATTATTCGAGTTACGTTTACAGTACATTATTGCGTGGCAAGGGATACTGCGAAACCAAATGAACAAATGTTTAAAGACAACGTAGAGTTATTCATTTATATATACTCAGTTGCAAAAGAAAGTGGATACTGAGTTTTGTTTATATTTAATTGTATAAAGTTATTTTAGAATTAAATTGACAAATACCAAAATGAATATGCTATGTTTGGTACCAAAGTTTTTATCATTCCATTGCCAATATTATGTTGTCATTTGTTTTTCAATAGGTCGAATCATTAAGGATTGTCGCTTGATAAAGAGGATAGGGTGTAAAGTAAAATTTCAAAGTGTCCAGTTTCTTTTGCAACTGAGTATAGTTTTCTTCAGGCTTACAATTTAGACTTCAACTTTGACCCAAAACTTCAAATGTTTCGTTCGATTTTCTTATGGCTAATATTCATGTAAAAACATGTTTTATTACTTTTCGTCCATAAAATTCTGCGCCTTAAACATTACTGGTTGGAACATTGGGCAAAATACGACAACTTGTGCGGTAACAGTTTACACAGTTAACGACACAGAGTCTGTATCATCCCGGTGAATATAATGCTGATATGCCTTTACCGTACAACACATTTCTGTGTCTTTTATGGGAGCGAATGTATCAACGCTAAATGTAAAAATGTCGCTAAATATACTATCAAAATAGTTGTAAAGTTTTGGTTTCTTATGTTTTTATTCAAAATGTCACATGTTTACATATGTCGCTTTTTCCTTTTACACTTAACAACAAAAAATATTTTTACATTTAGCTCCTTTTTTATTATATTTAGATACGCTCATGTTTTTATATTTGAAGACGTTTGCGTTTACAGTCAGCCACCCTTTTTACGTTTAGCGACAAAAGTTTTTACATTAGCAACGTTTTTACATTTAGCGTTGCTACAACTGGATCATATCCTCTGCGTTCAGTTTTAGTGGCAAGCATCTTACGAGCAAAAGCGAGTGAACAACTAAGGTTAAACTAATACGCTTTGTGTTTCAGTTTATTGTCCAAGCCCGAAGCAACTACAGCACGGACAACTTTACAAAAAGGTAAACAAGGGCAGATTTGATTTCCCGCCGTATATTCGGACGATTAAACATGGCGACCGACTGGAATACGAATGTGATATCGGATATAGACTTGTGGGTCCAGGTGGCGCCACTTGTGTAAATGGACAATGGCAGCCATCACTCACAAATCCCGGAACAAAGTGTCAGCCAGCGATACACCCACCGTTCAGAAAACTATGGACTCCAGTTCCTAATATGTACACGACATAAGTATGAACCACTTTACATGACACTGGGCTTTCTCCTCTGACAGTGTGAGAGGATGATAAAACTCTATCTTGATTCAAATTTCTGGATTTCACGTTTTTCAGTAGCCTATGAGTTTGATTTCGGCAGAACAAAATGTTAATAATGATACTGTGTACAAATATTGTACTATCTTGGTAATGTGTTTATTGTATTTAAGTGACTGCAGGCGACCTGGAAGAATTATAATTATGATTTTCAATCAAAACAAAACATGTCCATGTGCTGCAAATGTCAAAACATCATTCAACCAACCAACAAACCAACCATATTAATCAGTTGCAGTTACATTTTAAATGTGTCAGTGCACTAAACTGCGTCTCGTGTTCGTTTCGATTATTGGTATGAAACATTTTGTTTTTATTTATTCATTGAGAGCTTTAAAGTTATGAAAAACATATGTTTTGTGATTGAGAACCTATTTATTGAATTGAATGTACAATTTATAGAAAAACAAACTAACTAAAATGATAGTAACTATTAAATGGTGTTAATCTCTAAGTGCAGCAATTGATGAAAACGTACTAACTTACTGAAAGTCGAATTAAATACGGCTGGGTAAATCAATTTTATCCAAAACGCTTCCTGTCCCTTTAAAGTGCCATGAAAACAACCAAGTCTTGGACATGAATGCCGACTCTTATCAAGTTAACAGTGATTTAATTATACATGCATGCATTTTGGGGACGGATATACATTTCTCAAATTATAACAACACAGTTTATATATATATATAAATTCAAATTACTTTATTAATTTCAAAAGGCAGCTTTGAAAGTCTATCGGCAATTTTGAACTTCCAAGCCATTATAAATTTGGAGGACGACTGAATAGCCTGTGAATGCGTAAACATACACGGAGTGAGGTCCAGGGAGATCCATGAGTTAAAAGGAGCGGGTTGCAACTTTTAAAAACAAAATATCAATCATAAAATACAGGGGTCATGTTTCATTATTTTTCTTCATTGTCATCTTATATTGCCGATATGGGATGTAACCAGCATTATATTACGAATGTGTATGTTACATGGAGTTGCATACTACACTCAAGTGATATGAAACGCAACACGGGAATTTCCGCTATATATTGTATATACTGCACACTTAATTGCACATAATATTCCAAAGAAATCCCAAGATGTTTTTTAAAAAGAAAGTTGCAGTTAACTAGAAAAAGGACACAACTGTGATATTGTAGACGTTTTAATCACACTACACTTTGTAACAAGAACTTCATAAATGTTGAAGTAGCTCTTTGAAAAATTGAGCTAGTTCAGTACTGTATTTAACGTAAATAGCTTGCAAAATGTTGCATCCTAAGTTTGCTCACATGATTGAGCCAAACGCGTACTCTGTGAATAATGAAACATTGACGGAATGCTATTTGCTGTATTATTTGTTGTTTTAGTATATTTCCAAAAGGAAAGGTCTTACGTAGCCATGTACCATTCGATTAAAAGCAGCATATTGTACATACAATATATAGCGGAAATTCCCGTGTTGCGTTTTCATATCACTTGAGTGTATATTGATACATATCAAGCCATTTTCGTAATCATGGTACTGGTGTTAACTCGTGATCGTTACTTCAAGATTACCATGAGTCACTGCGTGACTACACAATTGCACCAAATTGGTGTTAGTCTTTAAAACATATCACCAATTCAAGATTACCATGAGTCCCGGCGTGACTACACAATTGCACCAAATTGGTGTTAGTCTTAAAACATATCACCAATTCAAATATTCGTTTTAGGGCATGTTTTATCAACATGTCCCCCGTGTGGTTCACGGGCACGAACAGGGCCACTGTTTATCAGTACCAAATGTCCCCGGTGTGGTTCCCGGGCACAAACAGGGCCACTGTTTATCAGGCAGTGGGGGTAAAATCCCCCTCCCCCTAACCCCCTCAACGAACTCATGTTCACTTTGTCATTTTTGTCATGTTCGTTAAAGGTCTTCATCATCCCTGTATTGTTTCAGGCTCTACTTGAGTGATGGCAGAAAACAATGATCGTGGCGACAGCGAAAAAGTTAGTGTTTACAACAGAATTTGCAGCAACTCTGCAGTTCTGCAGTTAAGAAGGTTCAATGCCCATTCTGCATATGTTTTTATCAATATGTAATTAGAGAATTAGCCGGCAATGTTCAGTCATGTTGGAGCCATATAACCTGTGTGCGTTGGTGTGCCGTAAACCCCAATTCAACCAACGTGTACTGACCGTTTTTTGTGTTTTTTAATTTATACCGATTTTGTTAGGTTAATATTGTCAATGTATAAGCTTAAAATACAACAGGAACCGACATTTTTTTTTGTGCATATATTTGTAACTTTTAATGTAGTTTATCGTAAGGCCAAAAAAAAAAGGTTTGTTTCCGCTAACAGCTTCAAACAAAATAGGGTAGATAGGCCAAACTTTTATTTTTTATTTCTGTTTTTGTTATTATTAATGACCTTATTTGTGTTAATGAAAAAACACTTTTAAAATACTGGGGAAGGTGTTAATACCTAGATAATACATGGTTATGGCCCTTTTTCAATATTTGGTAATGTACACTAGAAACCCCAGGGGTCGTGGGTTCAAATTTCACTGGAGGAATGTTTTTTGTTTTTTTAATCTCCATAAGAAACCTTGGTTGATGTGTTCAACTTTTTATTATTATTAAAAAAAAATTAAGAATTCGGCGGCTAAATAATAGGGTCGGTCGGGTTAGCGGAAACAAACACTTTTTGAAGCCTAATTTAGCTGGATTATGTAAATCACATTGTCCCATTTTATGATTCCTTATTAAATAAAGTATGAACCGTAACACTGTAGTAGTTATTAAGTTTTTATATTACGTTACGTGGCTCCAGAACGAATACCGTCTATGTTTGACATGCAAAGATATTTTTCTGCCAAATAAAATACATTTGGTCTAATTGAATGATGTTAACGGCCCAACTGTCACGTGCTCGAAAGAAAGACTCGAGCGGCTTACGTCCCCGCCCGATGGTCGAGGCTAAGTGAAAGTGTCTTGCCCAAGAACACACCGAGGAAACTCAGTGGCGCCCATGAGGCTTAAACCCGGGTCCTCCGGCTAAACTTATATCGTGCTATCCACGTAGCCACGCCAACCAGTTTAAAGAAGGAAAACAAGCGGATTTTATTAATGTATACTAGTGTTTGTAAACTTCTGCAGTTCATGACAAGAGTGGTCTGAAATAGGACCTACTGCAGAATGCATGATGAACTCAAACATTTTCAGACGATAGGAAAGAGCCGTAATGAGTCTGTGATTTATGACGCCGGTAGTGGATGGCAAATTCCATGAAGTGCGTCAGTTCTTGTATGTACATTATTTTCCCGTTGTTATAGTACCAACACTAACGTGCCTTGTGTGGTTGGTAATGAAAAATCATTTAGATGTAAATATCAGGTAAATAGTGCCAAACCGGACGAATAATATATAATAATATACAATAGAGAATACATGCTAATTCAAATGAACACAATGTTAATCTCTCTCTCTCCGTGGAATGCACACTTTTCCCGCAGGAAGCGTACACTTTGTAGCTTGTGTTTTACTAGATTGTGCTCGCTTGCAATTGACGACGACGTCTCCTTTTCCGAAACAACAAACAGAAAAATGCAACTGAAAGAAGTATTGCGATGGTCATTGAGGATGTGGTAATGATGCCATTATCAGAGGAGAACCACGACGAATTGCCCTCATTTCCTTTCGGGAGTTCGTCGATTGTTTCAGTTGTGTTTGTAATGGTTGAATCCTTAATATGCGTTTCGCCTATCTCAAAATAATCTTTCTCACACATTACCATTTTCATATAGTCCGTTGTAAACACCACTTTTGTGCGAGTGATTTCCTGCCCAAACACCGCCAGGCTGATACTTCCGTCGGACGATACGACGCGCGTAAATTTGTCATTTTCTATCGTAACCTGCGTACAGTACTGCAACGGTGTAAGCAGCACACTAACAAAGAGGCGGATGCTTTGGTGAATGCTTAGACTTATCAAATAATCGGGTCCCTCGGTGTACATATATGCGTTCTTATATCCTAGTTCTTCTACAATACCTGGCGGCAGGATAAAATGAGGGAAAATTTTGGATTCCCGAAGATCTTTTATTAGCTCTGTATCCCACCCTACGGACTCTCGTTGAAAACGTTCTCTACCGTCATGGCTTACATCCATTTCGTAGATAGAAAGTATTTCATCCATACAGTACGTCATATTCGTGACATTTCTGGCTAGAATATTAACTCTAGCATCCAAATATTTTATCGACATCGCCGTAATATCAACTCCTGCCGTAATATCAGCTACAGTAAGTGTCCAATTCATTAGCAGTCTCAGGGTAGTTTTCACTATGATTTCGTATTCGTAATCGATGTCTATCTGAGCATCTTGCTTTAACTTGTCTTTCAACTCTTTTATGTTTTCATTTACGGTATTGTTAAATTCAAGCACAAAAGCATCCCGAATGTTCATGCTGTCCTTTGGAATTAACCGGAAGCTGACAACAAAGTCGAATCTGCTTGCACGAGTGTAGAACGGCCGACACTGTCCTCTGTACACGAACATAGATAAAGGACAACTGCTGGAGAGGCATGGCTTCTGTAATAAAAACAGTGTACGCTTTATACAATCATGTATCTGACTAATAAATAATTACGAATCATTCTAACTGGATTTCGCACTTTTCCGAGCTTTCATTGTTATCAACAATCTAGCCGAGTTAAGTAAATGTGGATGAAAAATGGAGGCCCTATCGTCTTAACGAAGCACACGTTAACTGATGGCGGACACAGCACAATCATAAATTACTGAAAAGGTGATCTTTTTGGAAGCAACAACACAAACAAGAGATAAAAGTGGTAAATTCTACTTTAGACACACACATTTTGGGCTTGATGACCCCCAAGGACCAGTAAGTTATAACACTGATTTGTAGTCGTTGCGCCTTTTTCCTTTTACACATCCGACACACAGCCCTAAACAAACTAGTGTGAATGCCAATAAAAACTGAAAACCGAATCCCTTGAAAGTAGCAAAAACAAACAAGAGAAACAAGTAGCAGAGTCAGTTTTATTGAGTCTGTTCATGAGAGGTAATATAAGGTGCAGCACCTCTATAATGACAATCAGTCTCAGGGTAGGCTGTCTAGTAGATAAAATAGCTTCTCTATTCGCCAATCAAGTGAGTTATGATAGCATTAGTACCTACCGTAATAATATCATATGCACTATCATTGCCACATGTTGTGTTTTTAGTGTCGGTTCCGTTTTTTTTCCGCCCAAACGCTAAATACATAGCATCAATGTCGGCATTAAACTCCTCGATATATTCAAAGTCATCGGCTATACGAACCGTACAAAATGGCTGAACCCCGTTGCACATAGCACAGTGAACATTTTTAAATTCTTCATAAACGGAGGTATATGATCTACACCTTATATCTAATTGCTGATCATATGTATCCCAATCTCCGGTTTCGTTGCACGTGTCTATAGTGCTAGAACAACGTTCCACATCAATGTTCTTATTATCGTTTTGGGTATACGCATCAGGAATTCGGAATATAATATTACAATTCGGTTGGGTACGCTCTATTTCATCAATGTTGTCCAAAATTATCGGGGACCAGTTTTTACAACTAATTTCTGTAGTCCAAGGTATTACATTGTTGTTAGTCAATAACCCACCATTGCATTGGTAACAATATTTATTTTTATATACTTCCATTTTAGACATGTCAATCACTGGCATAAATCCGTCAATATCTTCATTAAAGTCAAACTCCATGTAATCCCGTCTGCATCTCGCGTGAACTTCATTGAGCGGGTATTCTGTCGGACATCGCGCTACGACGCTGTAATAGAGCTCGCTATAAGCTATGCTATTTCGATCAGGTCGGTACTGCATATGAACACAGGCATATCTTCTATCTGCACCCTCTACTAATTCCTGGGGAAGTTGCTCTAGCATGTCCGGGCAGCACGAATGTGTGTCGTGACAACCAGCGTTGCACGAGCACGCCGTACAACATGGTGTCAACCGAATGGAACCGGATCTAACAGTACTGGTGTCATTTGAACCGGACATGATCGGAATATCAGGCGGAGGAACAAAGGGTTCAATTTCAATTTTACACAACTCTGTTATTGGGCACAACTGATGGAAATCAAGAACAAGTCCAAGAACAGATTCGTTTGGAATAATATCCGAAATATTTTCAGTCAAAATAACGGCAGTCGTCACAACCGGATACAAACTAACCACGTGCCACAAACAGAAGGCATGTCGGAACCATTCCATGCTCGATACCAAGTCGGGAGATAAATTCCGCAAATACTCTGACACCTTGTTACTCCTACTGCTTTGCATCAAATAACATGTCCTTTCATGTAGTTTGTACTTGTACATGTGTAACTGAGCAAATCTGATAATATCACAATTTCCGAACCAAAAACAAATCACACTCGTGATTATGACTCTTATCTAGTTCACTTAATTATTCGAAAAAACATTTGCTGATTGCATTGCGAATCTTTAGTCATATCAAAAACGATTAATCCAAAAGTAATTTGATTTGGTTTAAAAGGTCCCTTTTCGCATAAAATATGCATTGGACTACCTGTAATCTCTTATTACATTTTCAAACAATAGACCGATGCAATGACGAATATTATTATTGTGTTACATTTCCGTACTCCCAAGGCAGTCATTAGTCAGATGTATAACCATTTGATTAAAATCACACGTTCTGATATTGACATTAGGCGATTAGGCGTTATTAATGACCGGCGGATGAATACAGTTGAGAGTAACGCTCACCTTCCATTATATCAGTCTCTACCCAGAGTACAATCGTTCATCATTTGACTCTGTCAACGTCAAAGGAAGTAGGGCGATCGGTAAGGTCACGTGATTATTCAAAAATGTTATGACGATGTTTATAATAAATCCTTTTGCGTGATCTGCAAAGATAAAATATAGAACTATATTAAATAATTTCAATTTTTATTTCTATGAGTTAATTTTTTTTAGTAATTTTCTGCTATCGAGCTTCGGTTTGAAATGTTTTCATATGCGTTTCGATTGAGGAGACCTAAGTACGTATTATTTTTGTAGTAAAATAGTCCCGATTAAAACTAAATTGTTTTCATGCATTATTTCAAATCTTGCAACATCTAACTTGCAGATAATTGATGAAAACGTACTAACTTACTGAAAGTCGAATTACAGATCAATAAATACGGCTGGGTAAAACAATTTTAGCCAAAACGCTTCATGTCCCTTTAAAGTGCCATTGCAACCAAGTCTTGGACATGAATGTCGGCACTTATCAAGTTAACAATGATTTAATTATACATGCATGCATTTTGGGGAACGATATACATTTCTCAAATTATAACAACACAGTTTATATATATATAAATTCAAATTACATTTCTAATTTTAAAAGGCAGCTTTGAAAGTCTATCGGCAATTTTGAACTTCCAAGCCATTATAAATTTGGAGGACGACTGAATAGCCTGTGAATGCGTAAACATACACGGAGTGAGGCCCAGGGAGATCCATGAGTTAAAAGGAGCGGGTTGCAACTTTTAAAAACAAAATATCAATCATAAAATGCAGGGGTCATGTTTCATTATTTTTCTTCATTGTCATCTTATATTGCCGATATGGGATGCAACCAGCATTATATTACGAATGTGTATGTTACATGGAGTTGCATTCTACACTCAAGTGATATGAAAACGCAACACGGGAATTTCCGCTATATATTGTATATACTGCAAACTTACTTGCACATAATATTCCAAAGAAATCCCAAGATAGTTTTTTAAAAAGAAAGTTGCAGTTAACTAGAAAAAGGACACAACTGTGATGTTGTAGACGTTTTAATCACACTACACTTTGTGACAAGAACTTCATAAATGTTGAAGTAGCTCTTTGAACAATTGAGCTAGTTCAGTACTGTATTTAACGTAACTAGCTTGCAAAATGTTGCATCCTTAGTTTGCTCACATGATTGAGCCAAACGCGTACTCTGTGAATAATGAAACATTGAAGGAATACTATTTGCTGTATTATTTGTTGTTTAAACAACAACACCGTGGGCAGTTAATACTTTATTACTACAACTAAATAAAGTATTACATAATATGGTATGCGCATTATGCAAGCAAACAAAGCAGTGATATGAATACACAACATTATGCATTATTACGTAATTTATAATATGAACATATTGAAATCCAGCAGTGATTGCATTATTACGTAATTTATAATATGAAGATATTGAAATCTGCCCTCGTGAGCCGAGACGGGATTGCCAAACTCATCAAATTATTCTGGGTGGGTGGGACGGGAAACAATTATGAATGCGACTGCAAGCGGCAGTGCTTCGAAGCTATCTGACCTCTGAGAGAGCGGTCAGTGATTCCCGCCACTAATCAGGTGAGGCACCCACGGGTTGCCATTTAAATCCGTTTTACATTCTGCAAAACATCACTTTAGTATTGTTTCCAAAAGGAAAGGTCTTACGTAGCCATGTACCATTCGATTAAAAGCAGCATATTGTACATACAATATATAGCGGAAATTCCCGTGTTGCGTTTTCATATCACTTGAGTGTATATTGATACATATCAAGCCATTTTCGTAATCATGGTACTGGTGTTAACTCGTGATCGTTACTTCAAGATTACCATGAGTCACGGCGTGACTACACAATTGCACCAAATTGGTGTTAGTCTTTAAAACATATCACCAATTCAAGATTACCATGAGTCCCGGCGTAACTACACAATTGCACCAAATTGGTGTTAGTCTTAAAACATATCACCAATTCAAATATACGTTTTAGGGCATGTTTTATCAACATGTACCCCGTGTGGTTCACGGGCACGACCAGGGCCACTGTTTATCAGTACCAAATGTCCCCCGTGTGGTTCCCGGGCAAAAACAGGGCCACTGTTTATCAGGCAGTGGGGGTAAAATCCCCCTCCCCCTAACCCCCTCAACGAACTCATGTTCACTTTGTCATTTTTGTCATGTTCGTTAAAGATCTTCATCATCCCTGTATTGTTTCAGGTGCTACTTGAGTGATGGCAGAAAACAATGATCGAAAAAAGTTGTGTTTACAGCATAAATTGCAGCAACTCTGCAGTTCTGCAGTTAAGAAGGTTGAGCCCATTCTGCATATTTTTTTATCAATATGTAATTAGAGAATTAGCCGGCAATGTCCAGTCATGTTGGAGCCATATAACCTGTGTGCGTTGGTTTGCCGTAAACCTCAATTCAACCAACGTGTATTGACCGTTTTTTAATTTATACCGATTTTGTTAGGTTAATATTGTCAATGTATAAGCTTGAAATACAACAGGAACCGACATTTTCTTTTGTGCATATATTTGTAACTTTTAATGTAGTTTATCGTAAGGCCAAAACAAAAAAAGGTTTGTTTCCGCTAACGATTTCAAACAAAATAGGGTAGATAGGCAAAACTTTTCTTTTTTCTTTTTGTTTTTGTTGTTATTACCTTATTTTTGTTAATGAAAAAACACTTTTAAAATACTGGGGAAGGTGTTAATACCTAGATATTACATGGTTATGACCCTTTTTCAATATTTGGTAATGTACACTAGAAACCCCAGGGGTCGTGGGTTCAAATTTCACTGGAGGAATGTTTTTTTTTATCTCCATAAGAAACCTTGGTTGATGGGTTCAACTTTTTATTATTATTAAAAAAAAAAAAAGGTTAGGGTCGGGTTAGCGGAAACAAACACTTTTTTCTTTTAAGCCTAATTTAGCTGGATTATGTTAATCACATTGTCCCATTTTATGATTCTTTATTAAATAAAGTATGAACCGTAACACTGTAGTAGTTATTAAGTTTTTATATTACGTTACGTGGCTCCAGAACGAATACCGTCTATGTTTGACATGCAAAGATATTTTTCTGCCAAATAAAATACATTTGGTCTAATTGAATGATGTTAACGGCCCAACTGTCACTTGCTCGAAAGAAAGACTCGAGCGGCTAAGTGAAAGTGTCTTGCCCAAGAACACATGAGACTTAAACCCGGGTCCTCCGGCAAAAAGTATATCGTGCTATCCACGTAGCCACGCCAACCAGTTTAAAGAAGGAAAACAAGCGGATTTTATTAATGTATACTAGTGTTTGTAAACTTCTGCAGTTCATGACAAGAGTGGTCTGAAATAGGACCTACTGCAGAATGCATGATGAACTCAAACCTTTTCAGACGATAGGAAAGAGCCGTAATGAGTCTGTGATTTATGACTGACAAAATGAATATTGAAGATTGTCGGCATTTATGAGGTTTTGAACGCCGTTAGTGGATGGCAAATTCCATGAAGTGCGTCAGTTCTTGTATGTACATTATTTTCCCGTTGTTATAGTACCAACACTAACGTGCTTTGTGAGGTTCATAATGAAAAATAAATGAAGCAGAACAGAAAGTTTCAATTAGATGTAAATATCAGGTAAATAGTGCCAAACTGGACCGATATATAATAATAATAATATACAATAGAAAATACATACTTAGAGAATACATACTTATTCAAATGAATACAATGTTAATCTCTCTCTCTCTCTCTCTCTCTCTCTCTCTCTCTCTCTCTCCGTGGAATGCACACTTTTCCCACAGAATGCTTACACTTTGTAGCTTTTGATTCACTAGATTGTGCCCGCTTGCAATTGACGACGACGTCTCCTTTTCCGAAACAATAAACAGATAAATGCAACTGAAAGAAGTATTGCGATGGTCAATGAGGATGTGATAATGATGCCATTATCAGAGGAGAACCACGACGAATTGCCCTCATTTCCTTCCGGGAGTTCGTCGATTGTTTCAGTTGTGTTTGTAATGGTTGAATCCTTAATATGCGTTTCGCCTATCTCAAAATAATCTTTCTCGCACATTACCATTTTCATATAGTCCGTTGTAAACACCACTTTTGTGCGAGTAATTTCCTGCCCAAACACCGCCAGGCTGATACTTCCGTCGGACGATACGACGCGCGTAAAATTGTCATTTTCTATCGTAACCTGCGTACAGTACTGCAACGGTGTAAGCAGCACACTAACAAAGAGGCGGATGCTTTGGTGAATGCTTAGGATTATCAAATAATCGGGTCCCTCGGTGTACATATATGCGTTCTTATATCCTAGTTCTTCTACAATACCTGGCGGCAGGATAAATTTAGAGTAAATTTTGGATTCCCGAAGATCTTTTATTAGCTCTGTATCCCACCCTACGGACTCTCGTTGAAAACGTTTTCTACCGTCATGGCTTACATCCATGTCGTAGATAGAAAGTATTTCATTCATACAGTACGTCATATTCGTGACATTTCTGGCTAGAATATTAACTCTAGCATCCAAATATTTTATCGACATCGCCGTAATATCAACTCCTGCCGTAATATCAGCTACAGTAAGTGTCCAATTCATTAGCAGTCTCAGGGTAGTTTTCACTATGATTTCGTATTCGTAATCGATGTCTATCTGAGCATCTTGCTTTAACTTGTCTTTCAACTCTTTTATGTTTTCATTTACGGTATTGTTAAATTCAAGCACAAAAGCATCCCGAATGTTCATGCTGTCCTTTGGAATTAACCGGAAGCTGACAACAAAGTCGAATCTGCTTGCACGAGTGTAGAACGGCCGACACTGTCCTCTGTACACGAACATAGATAAAGGACATCTGCTGGAGAGGCATGGCTTCTGTAATAAAAACAGTGTGCGCTTTATACAATCATGTATATGACTAATAAATAACTACGAATCCATTCTAACTGGATTTCGCAATTTTCCGAGCTTTCATTGTTATCAACAATCTGGCCGAGTTAAGTAAATGTGGATGAAAAATGAAGGCCCTATCGTCTTAACGAAGCACACGTTAACTGATGGCGGACAAAGCACAATCATAAATTACTGAAAAGGTGATCTTTTTGGAAGCAACAACACAAACAAGAGAGAAAAGTGGTAAATTCTACTTTAGACACACACATTTTGGGCTTGATGACCCCCAAGGACCAGTAAGTTATAACACTGATTTGTAGTCGGTGCGCCATTTTCCTTTTACACATCCGACACACAGTCCTAAACAAACTAGTGTGAATGCCAATAAAAACTGAAAACCGAATCCCTTGAAAGTAGCAAAAACAAACAAGAGAAACAAGTAGCAGAGTCAGTTTTATTGAGTCTGTTCATGAGAGGTAATATAAGGTGCAGCACCTCTATAATGACCATCAGTCTCAGGGTAGGCTGTCTAGTAGATAAAATAGCTTCTCTATTCGCCAATCAAGTGAGTTATGATAGCATTAGTACCTACCGTAATAATATCATCTGCACTATCCTTAGGGCATGTTGTGTTTTTAGTGTCGGTTGCGTTTTCTTTTCGCCCAAATGCTAGATACATAGCATCAATGTCGGCATTAAACTCCTCGATATATTCAAAGTCATCGGCTATACAAACCGTACCAAATGGCTGAACCCCGTTGCACATAGCACAGTGAACATTTTTAAATTCTTCATAAACGGAGGTATATGATCTACACCTTATATCTAATTGCTGATCATATGTATCCCAATCTCCGGTTTCGTTGCACGTGTCTATAGTGCTAGAACAACGTTCCACATCAATGTTCTTATTATCGTTTTGGGTATACGCATCAGGAATTCGGAACATAATATTACAATTCGGTTGGGTACGTTCTATTTCATCAATGCTGTCCAAAATTATCGGGGACCAGTTTTTACAACTAATTACTGTAGTCCAGCGTTTTACATTGTTGTTAGTCAATAACCCACCATTACATTGGTAACAATATTTATTTTTATATACTTCCATTTTAGACATGTCAATCACTGGCATAAATCCGTCAATATCTTCATTAAAGTCAAACTCCATGTAATCCCGTCTGCATCTCTCGTGAACTTCATTGAGCGGGTATTCTGTCGGACATCGCGCTACGACGCTGTAATAGAGCTCGCTATTAGCTATGCTATTTCGACCAGGTCGGTACTGCATATGAACGCAGGCATATCTTCTATCTGCACCCTCTACTAATTCCTGGGGAAGTTGCTCTAGCATGTCCGGGCAGCACGAATGTGTGTCGTGACAACCAGAGTTGCACGAGCACGCCGTACAACATGGTGTCAACCGGATGGGACCGGATCTAACAGTACTGGTGTCATTTGAACCGGACATGATCGGAATATCAGGCGGAGGAACAAAGTGTTCAATTTCAATTTTACACAACTCTGTTATTGGGCACAACTGATGGAAATCAAGAACAAGTCCAAGAACAGATTCGTTTGGAATAATATCCGAAATATTTTCAGTCAAAATAACGGCAGTCGTCACAACCGGATACAAACTAACCACGTGCCACAAACAGAATGCATGTCGGAACCATTCCATGCTCGATACCAAGTCGGGAGATTAATTCCGCAAATACTCTGACACCTTGTTACTCCTACTGCTTTGTATCAAATAACATGTCCTTTCATGTAGTTTGTACTTGTACATGTCCGTTCCATGTTTGTTACTGAGCAAATCTGATAATATCACAATTTCCGAACCAAAAACAAATCACACTCGTGATTATGACTCGTATCTAGTTCACTTAATTATTCGAAAAACAAATTTGCTGATTGCATTGCGAATCTTTAGTAATATCAAAAACTATTAATCCAAAAGTAATTTGATTTGGTTTAAAAGGTCCCTTTTCGCATAAAATATGCATTGGACTACCTGGAATCTCTTATTATATTTTCAAACAATAGACCGATGCAATGACGAATATTATTATTGTGTTACATTTCCGTACTCCCAAGGCAGTCATTAGTCAGATGTATAACCATTTGATCACACATTCTGATATTGACATTAGGCGATTAGGCGTTAATAATGACCGGCGGATGAATACAACTGAGAGTAACGCTCACCTTCCATTATATCAATCTCTACCCAGAGTACACTCGTTCGTCATTTGACTCTTGTCAACGTCAAAGGAAATAGGGTGAACGGTAAGGTCGCGTGATTATTCAAAAATGTTATGGAAGTTTTTATTTCTAAATGCCATTAGGCCAGATTGGCCCATGAGGCAACAACATAGTGTCACATGACTGATGATCAATACATACATTCATCAAAATACAAATAATGAAATCCCACAGGGAGTTGTGTCTATTAAAACATATTTTTCGGAACACTTTTAAATAATATTCCTGGGAGAATATACATACAGTAAATTAGTTTATCTTAGCAAATATCACCATATAAAGAGACTGCTTCAGTGTTTGTGTATATCCATAATTAAGAAGAAAAAATAAAGAAAAACAGATTTACTTAAGAGAAGGAAAATATAGTTTAATTATTATATAATAATGCATAACGTAATTTAAATGCTTTGCATTATGACGATGTTTATAATAAATCCTTTTGCGTGATCTGCAAAGATAAAATATAGACCTATATTAAATAATTTCTATTTCTATGAGTTAATTTTGTTTAGTAATTTTCTGCTATCGAGCTTCAGTTTGAAATGTTTACATATGCGTTTCGATTGAGGAGACCTAAGTACGTTATATTTTTGTAGTAAAATAGTCCCTATTAAAACTACATTGTTTTCATGCATTATTTCAAATCTTGCAACATCTAACTTGCAGATATTCTGAAAATTATATTTACACAAGAAATAAATAAGTTTCAGGCAAACATATTTCAATTTAACAGATTTTACCAAAATCTTGTAATTTAGTAGTTAGCAGAGATATATGTGAGTGCAAGGAACGATAACTCTGCGTGGAGATATATGTGAGTGCAAGGAACGATAACTCTGCGTGGAGATTCCCATTATTTGTGATAGTGCTGCTTATATACTCACCAAAAAAAAGTACCCTTTTTTGCTAGTGTTCCTTCCCATAGACCAGTTTTGAGGGCGTGGGACAGCTTGAACACCGCTAAAGGTGTAGCACACCCATTGCAACACAGGATGTGTCGGCCTGGGGTAGCGCATAATGGCGTCAATAAATAATACTCATTTCTTTTTGTAAAAAAATACATTTTCACTAATTTAAAGTGCTATTTTTGGTTTCTATCACATTGTTGATCTATCTGTTACATTTTTCAAGCATTGCCATGTTAAAATTGTGACTTTTTAATTTATTTTGCTTATATGGAAATGAGTGTATGCCTTCAATATTATGGCATCTCAGTGTTTATGTTTTTAAAGGGACCATTCATTCATGAGACAATTTCTTTCTTAGAAGATATATGACCCCCATTTTTCTGTGGATTTTTTGGCAGCATATGTGTCATTTGTGATGAGAATATAAGTTATTCATTTTTAATTTGGGCCTAGATATGAATGACAACATGGCATTTACATTTTAATTCACACACAGCTCAATGCAACAATCAATGGGCGTGTTACACCGACATTAACCACTGTTTTGATGTTTTTAAGCACACTTCACTGATGCTATGGAAATCTTAAAAGGGGGTAATTTGATTAAATTTTGATAATCAAAAGCTGCTACCTACACAATCAGTGTTTTTTTTCTATGTTTTTTTTCGAAAGCAACGTATAGAGAATATTGTCTTGGACAAATTGAGGTAATGTTGGTAGATTGTCTTTTTACCACAAATGCTTGGTTTAAGAAAAAGGAGGATTACTCCCTTGTGTACTGAACTTTTTTGTTTGGACTATTTGGTGGTGGTCGATCTAATTATTCTATATACATCATTTATTATTTCCTGTTTTACTGCCTATATATTAAGGGAAGCAAAAGTGGTACTTTTTTTCTCAGTATATGATATTAGCGGATGCTAAATGAAGTTGTATTGTCATAATCTTGGTTTACACTGTCCAGTTTTATTGGGATGACAATAGGGTAAGAGTGAGATTTGGTGCACCCTAGAACCTGGTTTAAACCTCCAGCGGCCTTTCTTGTCACTGACCGTTCCAAGCCGGTAGCCCTATTGTCAGTCCTTTATATTTTGTGATGTCATATCTTGCCTTTTATCATTTCATCTTTGTAATTATTGTTTGTTTCTGTGCCTGTGTTTTGACTGACTGTTGTCCTTGAATGCTACATTTCCTGTACGACATTTATATCTAATACTGGTATTGTCATAATGTAGTGTTTTGAACAATTGTTGACAGGTCAATTGATACCATTCAATATAAGCATCTGTAAACCTTTTAACAATTGAACCATTTCTCAAATGCTACATTCTAAATAACATTTCATGCTATGGTCATTGTTGAGTTCAATGGAGAGTATTTAACTGCTGGAAGTTTCTTTTCACGGGTGTTATGAGAGTGAAAAATCAAAACACGCCTAACATCGAGTGAAGGATTTTCCTATAATCGAAACCAGCAGTTAAATAATCGATTTATAACATTTAAATCAGTTTATGTATGATTTTAATCAAAAGTATTCGCTTTATTGAACTTTATTGGTGGATGACGTCGATGAACGTCGCAGTTAGTTATTTTTGTGTTCGGAGTTATTTCACAGAGAAATCCCAATCTTTCACCCATAGAAATATTAATAAATACGTTTAACCTGTGTCAACATGTATTTTACATGCTACAATTACTTGCCCACTCTAAGTCTGCATATTTTCATGTATTATCACTGTTCTCAAAATTCAATTTGCAGTTGTAATATTTTTCAAGTCAGCCATTTTGATTTGTGTATGCCTTGGATTTACTCTAAGGCTGAGTACCAGATTTTAGCTGATTGAAACCGCAATGCCAATATCACGCTTTGACGCATTTTGATCGACTGACGTCAGTATAAAAACCTTTGCAAAAACTATTAAGCCTCTATTATCATTAAACTAGAAAAAATAGATGATACATATATGATACTTGAGTTTATAATGTTTTAACATTTAAAACTATATGCAATGTATAGTATGGTATTCGGGAATAAATGTGCATCTAAGCAGTATGATGTTGCACTGACAACATTACGTGATAGCGCTGACACACCCGTATCTGTTGATTGTACTTCGATTGGACCAGACCTAGTTTCATCTCACTATGAAAAACAACACAACTATTGACACATAGTAAAGGACTTGTGGGTGTCGGGTTACGGTTATATGGGAGTGGAGGTGTGTTTGATGACAAACAGGTTACGGTTATATGAGAGTGGAGGTGTGTTTGATGACGGTTATACTGCAGTTTGAAAAACGAATGAAGAAAAAACATTCAGTAATCGACGGTTTTACACCACTTTTAGGAGATAGACAGAATTCAAAGTAGTTAAACCATTAAGTCTGTATGAGTAGAGTACGAGATGAGATCTACCTCAGATCAATTTATTTTACAACTACTTCGTCAAGGCAATAATAGAAGATTATAGACAGTTTTATTTCGCAAAAAATACATGTACATGCATGGTTAAAAAATCAACACAGTGCATAAAAAAAAATAAAAATGTATGCATGAGATATAAACCATGCTTTGCACATCAAAGCCAAGGATAACACAAAAAAAGTGAAAATGATTTTCCCTTATTGATTTTCCCTTATTTCCACTGTGGTCCTTGATAATGATGGCGTGACACACAGAGGCATAAGTATCACATTACCTATCCGACATGTAACACATTTTTTAAACATTAGCACATGCAAGTCATAACTATCACATATTAACTATTTAGTACATAAAATATTTTGATATTGGCACTTTAATAATATCATAATCATAATTAAAATAGCATTAAATGGAAATGGACAACTGACTTTCACTACTGTACAAATATACTCTATTTAGGCATCAATTGATTTTTGACGGCTACCTTGAAATCCCAAAGACCATTCATGTTTATTATATGAAGAGGTAACTCATTCCATAATGTACACCCTTTATATGCAAATGACTTTATACCAAAACCGTTAAATTTGGGAACTGAGAAACTTCCTTTATCCCGAAATCGTGTAGAGTGTTCGTGAACAGAACTTGCTAAAGTAAAATGCTCACCCATATAATCAGGGGCAATACCTGACTATGTTAAACACATGACATAAAGTTATTTGATCAACTCTTTTTGTAACGGGTAACCAGTTCAGAAATTTGAAATGATCTCGTCCAACATGCGTTCTATGGTCTAAATATAGATCTAACAAGAGCTGTCGGAGAACAGCGCAGCTCGACTATTCGATTTTTCAGAGAATAATAAATTATATAGCTAGTATATACTATCAGAAAACGAGGCTAAAACAATACAAATATATCAATTTCGAGTGTGGGGATGGGAGGCGGGGCTGGGGGTGGCGCAACATACAGCTACGTGTAAGAATTGACCAAAACAACACAGAAATATGTAAAAAAAATCGAGTTTTGAGTGGGGATGGGGGGTGGGGGTGGGGGTAGGGGTGGGGGCAACATATATGTGTAAGAAGCTATGTAAGAATTGACCAAAACAACACAGAAATATGTAAAAAAAAAAAAAAAAAAATCCAGTTTCGAGTGGGGGGAGGGGAGGGTGGTGGAGGGGGAGGGCACAACATAGCTATGTGTAAAAATTGACCAAAACACAACAGAAATATGTAAAAAAAAATCGGGGTCGGGGGAGGCGGGGGGTTGGGGGAAGGGAGCAACAGAAGCTATGTAATAATTGACCAAAACAACACAGAAATATGTAAAAAATAAATAAAAATAAAACAAAATATTTCAGTTTCCAGTGGGGGTGGGGGAGGCGGGGGTGGAGGGGGCAACATGTGTAAGAATTAACAAAAACAACACAGAAATATGTAAAAAAAAAAATGAGTTTCGAGTGGGGGTAGGGTGTGTGGGGGGGGGGGGGGGGGGGGGGGGGCAATGGGTGGTGGTGAGGGGCAACATGTATGTGTAAGAAGCTATGTGTAAGAATTGACTAAAACAACACAGAAATATGTAAAAAAAAAACACAACAAAATTAGTTTCGTGTGGGGTGTGGGTGTGGGGTGAAAGGGGAGAGGCGGGGGTGGTGGGAGAGAGGACAACATATATGTGTAAGAAGCTATGTAAGAATTGAACAAAACAACACAGAAATATGTAAAAAAATATATATTTCAGTTTCGAGTGGTGGTGGTGGTAGGGTAGGGGGAGGGGGCAACATGTGTAAGAATTGACAAGAACAACATAGAAATATGTAAAAATAAATAAATAATGATAAATAATTGAGTTTCGAGTGTGGGGTGGATGGGGGTAGAGGCGGTGGTGATGGGGAGGGGGAAACATGTGTGTAAGAAGCTATGTGTAAGAATTTACTAAAACAACACAGAAATATGTAAAAAAAAAAAAAAAGTGGAGTGGGGGTGGTGGTGGAAGGAATGGGGGCGTGGAGTGCAGGAGGGAGCCCATGCCCCAATATGGGTGAATATGATGCATAACGCTATAAGAAATCCCAAACCAAAAATTATAGATATATACATGCTTACATGCAAATCTAGATCTGCCTTTATTGTGCATTTTATGGGCCATCACAATTTGGGTTCCATGGGAGCCCAGAATTTGCAGAAGACAAAATTACTTACGCAACCCTTTACAACATACTATAAGGAAACCAATTCTCAAATTTAGTTCAGCTAGGACAAGAAATGTAAAGATATAAACCTGTAAACACAGCTTACACGCAAATTTATGATGTGAAATAGACACATTTTAAGGGCTATCAGAATTTTGGTTCCATGGGAGCCCATGGGTTACAGGAACCAAAATTACTTAAGCAGCCCTTAAGATAATGCTATAAGGAAGCTCATGGCCACATTTGGTTGTGCCTAGGGTAAGAAATGTAAGAGATATAGACTTATAAACACAGCTTACACGCAAAATTTGATGTGAAATGGGACACATTTTATGGGCTATCATAATTTTGTGTTTCATGGGAGCCCATGTATTACAGGAACCAAAATTGCTTATGCAGACCTTAAGATAATGCTATAAGGAAGCTCATGACCAAATTTGGTTGTGCTAGGATAAGAAATGTAAAATATATAGACTTGTAACACGGCTTACACGCAAACCTTGAAGTGGGACGCCGGCACCCAACGCCGACGTGATTACCTAAGCTCTCTTATTCTTCGAATAGTTGAGCTAAATATCAAACAGGAAAAGTAGCATTCAAGGACGACAGTCAACCACAGAAACGAAGAACAAATTTAAAGATGAATAAAAGGCCAAATAAGACATCACAAACACAAAAGGGTTGACAAGTTAAAAACCAACCTTATCAATTTATTTTGGGTAGTTTGGAGTCTATTTGTCAATTACTTGGACAACCCTGAAAACCAGAATGAACATGCATAGTCAAATTGACACTGAATAAGGAACATAACCAGAAGTTTCATAGTATGTTGAGTGAGAAATTCACGTTTTCTATATAGAAATTTTAACCTTGAATTAGCCTTCTGTATGATAGACAGTGCCATTGTTTCACAAGATAAACCCTGATCTAGAGTTGCACCAAGGTATTTGACTGAATATTTAGACTCTACAGTCTTACCGTTACAAGATATATTCATACTGGACTGTGATCTCAACCTGGGCTTAGAACCAAATACAATAGATTCTGTCTTACCAAGATGTAAAGACAGCTTGTTCCCAATTAACCACTTACTGATTGTTTCAAGTTCCAAGGTCAGTAAATATTCGATTTGACTCTTATTTTTAGAATTAAACTCTTGAAAAGACAAAACAAACATCTCATGGAGTCATATCAAAGGAAACCACATCACAAGTCACAGAAAAGAAACTCGTTGATCACTAGTTCAGGTAATTTATAACGACAAATACTATCACTTACAAATCATTATTCTATATTTTTGGTTTACAGATTATTAAATATGAACTGACGGATAACAATAAATACTGATAAAGGTGATCATTTGGGAGCAACAAACACAATTAAGAGAATAAAGCAGCAGACTCGGTTTTATTGAGTCTGTTCATGAGAAGTAATGAAAGAAGCAACACCTCCTATGCCCCATAGCACCGGCTTCAGCGGTATCTCTACTTCGAAGCCACCTATATTGGGCTCGTTGATCCCAAAGGACCAGTAAAATAACACTACTGAAGTCCTACAAGATGAATGGTATAACAGCCTTTCGATGTTTTGGGTAGTCTTCAAATTTCTGTAAATAATACCTGAAAGTAGAAATATGATGCAAATTGATCAATTCGTTAATGTTTACATTTTCGATTGGTGAAAACATTAATAAGTTTTAAAAAAAATGGATATAAAATGCTGCAACACAAATGTACATGTATTTGGAGAATTTCACAAATTAAAAACATCCAAAGTAAGTGCTAAGCATGTTTATTATACACATTTTTACTAACCTATACAGCAATAGCATACTACTATGTGTTTCTTGTTCATTTGTTTACAAACAATGGAGTCACATGATCTCATGAATACTTAGCTCCTCCCATGAATTTGAAATTTGAAATTTTGGTTTGATCATTTTATTTAATTGTGGAAATCAGAAAGAACCATATAACACTATTTTCATAATAATGAAAGAAAATCAATTAAACTTCAAGCATATATTTTTTGAAAGATAACTATAACTGTTTTTTGTGATTGTTTGAAGAAAAAGTGTCCCTGACATGAAACATGTTCAAATATACAAGAGAAACCACCTTCAGCCATTACCTCCCTTATACACCCCAGTTGGGTCTTTAAATGCATCACAGAATTATGGCGGTTGTCTCTATGAAGAAATATAAAAAAGATCGGACACGGAAAGTAGCATTCAAGGAGGACAGTCAACCACAAAACACAGAAACAAACACGCAAACAGACAAACAAGAAGGCAAAAGTAATATTCAATGCAAACGACATCACAAACACAAAAGGGTTGACAACAGGGCTACCGCCTTGGAACAGTCAGTGGCAAAGTAGGCCACTGGGGGGTTAAACCGGTTCTAGGGTGCACCAAACCTCACACTAACCCTACTGTCATCCCATTAAAACAGGACAGTGTAAACAAAGAAATCCCCGCCATGATCTAATCTCTAACCAACAAGGCAGCTTCAATAGGCAATATAAGTAAAACACAAACATGCTCGTGTAAATATAATACAAAAAACAATAGCCTAGAAAGCCACAATGAAAGTACTCAATGACTTGGCAGAAGCCAGAGCAACATGAGAATAAACCATTAAGGGCACGACAAGAAAGATCATAGACAAACATCAAACGCCACCGTCCCATTGGGCTTTAGGTAGGCCTCATCATAGGGTCCACAGCCTGTCCGGTCATCGTACAATTAAAGAGGAAAGCATAGTGGCGAACTGTAAAAGGGCCCACCACCTATGAGTTCTTTTCATGACAGTGAAAACATATTTGAATGTTTATTGAGTCATTTAAGATGATTCTGAGATATGATGAACAATCGAAAGTTGAATATGAGCACTTGTCTCTATGAGTTCTTTATATGTATTTCATTGAATTATGGCAAGGAGTTTCAGGGATATGACGAACACTTGGATATTTTCAAAATACCTCAGAACAAAAGGCCATACGTATATTTAAATGCGTAACGACACTTGTCTGTGAGTTCCTTTTGTGTCAGTAATCCATGTGTGACATTTTATTGACTTCTTTCAATGTATTTTTGAGATATGATGAGAAATGACGGTGAGAAACTGAATATTTATAAAAGCAAAAACAAACAACAATACATATATAAGTAAACATTGACATTATTCTGTTTATTTAAAAATACATATTGCCATAATGAACAATCGGGTTTATTCTGTTTAAGTATATAGGTGTCGTGGCACACGTCTCACTTCCTTTGTAGCAGTGAAGTTTCATTTAATTCTTTTAAGCGGTTTCAGAGATGGAGTTTACCGTAACATGTTAACCAACGCCGATAACCTGGCAATGCTTATACATACTATCAGAGGTTGAGTTTATCGTAACATGTTAACCAACGCCGATAACCTGGCAATGCTGATACATACTATCAGAGGTTGAGTTTACCGTAACATGTTAACCAAAGCCGATAACCTGGCAATGGTCATACATACTATCAGAGGTTGAGTTTACCGTAACATGTTAACCAAAGCCGATAACCTGGCAATGGTCATACATACTATCAGAGGTTGAGTTTACCGTAACATGTTAATGAACGCGATAACCTGGCAATGCTTATACATACTATCAGAGGTTGAGTTTACCGTAACCTGTTAACCAACGCCGATAACCTGGCAATGGTCATACATACTATCAGAGGTTGAGTTTACCGTAACATGTTAACGAAACGCGATAACCTGGCAATGCTTATAAGTACTATCAGAGGTTGAGTTTACTGTAACATGTTAATGAACGCCGATAACCTGGCAATGCTTATACATACTATCAGAGGTGGAGTTTACCGTAACATGTTAACGAACGCCGATAACCTGACTATGCTTATACATACTATCAGAGGTGGAGTTTACCGTAACATGTTAACGAACGCCGATAACCTGGCAATGATTATACATACTATCAGAGGTGGAGTTTATCGTAACATGTTAACGAACGCCGATAACCTGGCAATGATTATACATACTATCAGAGGTGGAGTTTATCGTAACATGTTAACCAACGCCAATAACCTGGCAATGCTTATACATACTATCAGAGGTGGAGTTTACCGTAACATGTTAACGAACGCCGATAACCTGGCAATGATTATACATACTATCAGAGGCGGAGTTTATCGTAACATGTTAACGAACGCCGATAACCTGACTATGCTTATACATACTATCAGAGGTTGAGTTTACCGTAACATGTTAACGAACGCCAATAACCTGGCAATGATTATACATACTATCAGAGGTGGAGTTTATCGTAACATGTTAACGAACGCCGATAACCTGACTATGCTTATACATACTATCAGAGGTGGAGTTTACCGTAACATGTTAACCAACGCCGATAACCTGACTATGCTTATACATACTATCAGAGGTGGAGTTTATCGTAACATGTTAACGAACGCCGATAACCTGGCAATGATTATACATACTATCAGAGGTGGAGTTTACCGTAACATGTTAACCAACGCCGATAACCTGGCAATGCTTATACATACTATCAGAGGTTGAGTTTACCGTAACATGTTAACCAACGCCGATAACCTGGCAATGCTTATACATACTATCAGAGGTTGAGTTTATTGTAACATGTTAACGAACGCCGATAACCTGGCAATGCTTATACATACTATCAGAGGTTGAGTTTACCGTAACATGTTAACCAAAGCCGATAACCTGGCAATGCTTATACATACTATCAGAGGTGGAGTTTATCGTAACATGTTAACCAACGCCGATAACCTGGCAATGCTTATACATACTATCAGAGGTTGAGTTTATTGTAACATGTTAACGAACGCCGATAACCTGGCAATGCTTATACATACTATCAGAGGTGGAGTTTATCGTAACATGTTAACCAACGCCGATAACCTGGCAATGCTTATACATACTATCAGAGGTGGAGTTTACCGTAACATGTTAACGAACGCCGATAACCTGGCAATGCTTATACATACTATCAGAGGTTGAGTTTACCGTAACATGTTAACCAACGCCGATAACCTGACTATGCTTATACATACTATCAGAGGTGGAGTTTACCGTAACATGTTAACGAACGCCGATAACCTGGCAATGCTTATACATACTATCAGAGGTGGAGTTTACCGTAACATGTTAACGAACGCCGATAACCTGACTATGCTTATACATACTATCAGAGGTGGAGTTTACCGTAACATGTTAACCAAAGCCGATAACCTGACAATGCTTATACATACTATCAGAGGTGGAGTTTACCGTAACATGTTAACCAACGCCGATAACCTGGCAATGCTTTTACATACTATCAGAGGTGGAGTTTACCGTAACATGTTAACGAACGCCAATAACCTGGCAATGCTTATACATACTATCAGAGGTGGAGTTTACCGTAACATGTTAACGAACGCCGATAACCTGACTATGCTTATACATACTATCAGAGGTGGAGTTTATCGTAACATGTTAACGAACGCCGATAACCTGGCAATGATTATACATACTATCAGAGGTGGAGTTTACCGTAACATGTTAACCAACGCCGATAACCTGGCAATGCTTATACATACTATCAGAGGTTGAGTTTACCGTAACATGTTAACCAACGCCGATAACCTGGCAATGCTTATACATACTATCAGAGGTTGAGTTTATTGTAACATGTTAACGAACGCCGATAACCTGGCAATGCTTATACATACTATCAGAGGTTGAGTTTACCGTAACATGTTAACCAACGCCGATAACCTGACTATGCTTATACATACTATCAGAGGTGGAGTTTACCGTAACATGTTAACGAACGCCGATAACCTGACTATGCTTATACATACTATCAGAGGTGGAGTTTACCGTAACATGTTAACCAAAGCCGATAACCTGACAATGCTTATACATACTATCAGAGGTTGAGTTTATTGTAACATGTTAACCAACGCCGATAACCTGGCAATGCTTATACATACTATCAGAGGTTGAGTTTACCGTAACATGTTAACCAACGCCGATAACCTGACTATGCTTATACATACTATCAGAGGTGGAGTTTACCGTAACATGTTAACGAACGCCGATAACCTGACTATGCTTATACATACTATCAGAGGTGGAGTTTACCGTAACATGTTAACCAAAGCCGATAACCTGACAATGCTTATACATACTAGGTGGAGTTTTACCGTAACATGTTAACGAACGCCGATAACCTGACTATGCTTTATACATACTATCAGAGGTGGAGTTTACCGTAACATGTTAACCAAAGCCGATAACCTGACAATGCTTATACATACTATCAGAGGTGGAGTTTACCGTAACATGTTAACGAACGCCAATAACCTGGCAATGCTTATACATACTATCAGAGGTGGAGTTTACCGTAACATGTTAACGAACGCCGATAACCTGACTATGCTTATACATACTATCAGAGGTGGAGTTTACCGTAACATGTTAACCAAAGCCGATAACCTGACAATGCTTATACATACTATCAGAGGTGGAGTTTACCGTAACATGTTAACGAACGCCAATAACCTGGCAATGCTTATACATACTATCAGAGGTGGAGTTTACCGTAACATGTTAACGAACGCCGATAACCTGACTATGCTTATACATACTATCAGAGGTGGAGTTTATCGTAACATGTTAACGAACGCCGATAACCTGGCAATGATTATACATACTATCAGAGGTGGAGTTTACCGTAACATGTTAACGAACGCCGATAACCTGACTATGCTTATACATACTATCAGAGCTGGAGTTTATCGTAAACATGTTAACGAACGCCGATAAACCTGGCAATGATTATACATACTATCAGAGGTGGAGTTTACCGTAACATGTTAACCAACGCCGATAACCTGGCAATGCTTATACATACTATCAGAGGTTGAGTTTACCGTAACATGTTAACCAACGCCGATAACCTGACAATGCTTATACATACTATCAGAGGTGGAGTTTTACCGTAACATGTTAACCAACGCCGATAACCTGGCAATGCTTATACATACTATCAGAGGTTGAGTTTATTGTAACATGTTAACGAACGCCGATAACCTGGCAATGCTTATACATACTATCAGAGGTTGAGTTTACCGTAACATGTTAACCAACGCCGATAACCTGACTATGCTTATACATACTATCAGAGGTGGAGTTTACCGTAACATGTTAACGAACGCCGATAACCTGACTATGCTTATACATACTATCAGAGGTGGAGTTTACCGTAACATGTTAACCAAAGCAGATAACCTGACAATGCTTATACATACTATCAGAGGTGGAGTTTATTGTAACATGTTAACCAACGCCGATAACCTGGCAATGCTTATACATACTATCAGAGGTTGAGTTTACCGTAACATGTTAACGAACGCCGATAACCTGGCAATGCTTATACATACTATCAGAGGTGGAGTTTATTGTAACATGTTAACCAACGCCGATAACCTGACAATGCTCATACATACTATCAGAGGTTGAGTTTACCGTAACATGTTAACCAACGCCGATAACCTGACTATGCTTATACATACTATCAGAGGTGGAGTTTACCGTAACATGTTAACCAAAGCCGATAACCTGACAATGCTTATACATACTATCAGAGGTGGAGTTTACCGTAACATGTTAACGAACGCCAATAACCTGGCAATGCTTATACATACTATCAGAGGTTGAGTTTACTGTAACATGTTAACCAACGCCGATAACCTGGCAATGCTTATACATACTATCAGAGGTTGAGTTTATCGTAACATGTTAACCAAAGCCGATAACCTGGCAATGCTTATACATACTATCAGAGGTGGAGTTTACCGTAACATGTTAACCAACGCCGATAACCTGACAATGCGTATACATACTATCAGAGGTTGAGTTTACAGTAACATGTTAACGAACGCCGATAACCTGGCAATGCTTATACATACTATCAGAGGTGGAGTATACCGTAACATGTTAACGAACGCCGATAACCTGACAATGCTTATACATACTATCAGAGGTGGAGTTTATCGTAACATGTTAACCAACGCCGATAACCTGACAATGCTTATACATACTATCAGAGGTGGAGTTTATCGTAACATGTTAACGAACGCCGATAGCCTGACAATGCTTTTACATACTATCAGAGGTGGAGTTTATCGTAACATGTTAACCAACGCCGATAACCTGACAATGCTTATACATACTATCAGAGGTGGAGTTTATCGTAACATGTTAACCAACGCCGATAACCTGACAATGCTTATACATACTATCAGAGGTGGAGTTTATCGTAACATGTTAACCAACGCCGATAACCTGACAATGCTTATACATACTATCAGAGGTTGAGTTTACTGTAACATGTTAACCAAAGCCGATAACCTGGCAATGCTTATACATACTATCAGAGGTTGAGTTTATCGTAACATGTTAACCAAAGCCGATAACCTGGCAATGCTTATACATACTATCAGAGGTGGAGTTTACCGTAACATGTTAACCAACGCCGATAACCTGACAATGCGTATACATACTATCAGAGGTTGAGTTTACCTGACAATGCTTTTACATACTATCAGAGGTGGAGTTTATCGTAACATGTTAACCAACGCCGATAACCTGGCAATGCTTTTACATACTATCAGAGGTGGAGTTTATTGTAACATGTTAACCAACGCCGATAACCTGGCAATGCTTATACATACTATCAGAGGTGGAGTTTATCGTAACATGTTAACCAACGCCGATAACCTGGCAATGCTTTTACATACTATCAGAGGTTGAGTTTATCGTAACATGTTAACCAACGCCGATAACCTGGCAATGCTTATACATACTATCAGAGGTGGAGTTTATCGTAACATGTTAACCAACGCCGATAACCTGGCAATGCTTTTACATACTATCAGAGGTTGAGTTTACCGTAACATGTTAACCAACGCCGATAACCTGGCAATGCTTTTACATACTATCAGAGGTTGAGTTTATCGTAACATGTTAACCAACGCCGATAACCTGGCAATGCTTATACATACTATCAGAGGTGGAGTTTATCGTAACATGTTAACCAACGCCGATAACCTGGCAATGCTTTTACATACTATCAGAGGTTGAGTTTATCGTAACATGTTAACCAACGCCGATAACCTGGCAATGCTTATACATACTATCAGAGGTGGAGTTTACCGTAACATGTTAACGAACGCCGATAACCTGACTATGCTTATACATACTATCAGAGGTTGAGTTTACCGTAACATGTTAACGAACGCCGATAACCTGACTATGCTTATACATACTATCAGAGGTGGAGTTTACCGTAACATGTTAACCAAAGCCGATAACCTGGCAATGTTTATACATACTATTTTGAAATAATCGTACGTTCAATAAAACAAACCTGTCTGAATCCAATGCCAATGAAATTCAAACTTACTGATGGTGTTGGTACGCTCGTGGTCCGAGATTGCAGCAAGTGAAAAAAGCAAATGCAAATGCTGGAAAACACCACGTGGCTATGGCGAAACCCGTCCATTCAACCATCTCTCCAAAAAAGTTAGCCCCTGACACCAGGTTAAACATACCGCCTGAAATGAAACGTCATGAATAACGAATTGCTAACACTCGACCACAATTTAAACACGGCCACTTGTTTATCAGTATTACACAAGCAAGGTTTTACGCAAGCGTAAGAAAGCTGCCGATAACTAAATAAACATGAAAGTTGGCATGTGAAGTGATAGGAATGCAAACAATTGTTTTTGTTGAACTTCGAAATAATGATTGAAATGATTTAGCACTAAACTTTCTCGTTACATATTCGTGGATTTACGGGTATTATTCCATCAAAATACAGATTTGCACTTATTCCATTTCAATACTTTCGGTTTCATTCAGTTTCACTTAAACCGGGCATCCATTTGTACGTGATCCGTGTCCGTATCCGCGTCCTTACTGTCCGTGTCCGTCAACAATCGCAATTAGCACGATTCGTCGCGGACACGGAACTGATCAATGGATGCTTCCCAACATTTTCTCTATATAACCGATTTTTTACTGACGCGGATACGGACACGGACCATGGATCACGTACAAATGGATGATTCACATAATAACACTTTCATTATGCTCCGTAAAAAACCCGGACGTAAAGATCCCGGAAATATTACCGCATGTTACACTTCAGTAGGCTGATTTCATTTCAACAAGTAAAACGGTAACGTTGGACCATTGCAAAATATGTTGTTGTTTTTAGACGAGTTCACTAGGAATTGAAGTTGTAATGCATGCTTATCGACAACTACATGATTCACAGTCTGGTAACCATAGACAAACTATACAAAACCCATATAAGAATCAGCTCCCTTTGGCAGATGAATAGGACAAATAAGCAGATTCATCACCTAACATGGCTTCAGTGAGGGTAATCAAGTGATGACTTATTTATCGTAATACTTAGTGTATTTTAGATGTTAATATAGGACGAATCACTGTGTTCATATACTGTTAAACATTCACTATTAACTCTTCAATAGTGGTCTTGGATAGTGTATTATAGATGTTAATATAGGACGAATCATATATTGTTAAACATCCACTACTAACTTTGTAATGGTGGTATACTTAGAAAGTGTATTATAGATGTAATTATAGGACGATTCGCTGTGTTTATATACTATTAAACATTCACTACTAACTTTTTAATAGGGGTATATCATTTAGACAGACATTAATATTTAGTGATTTTGTAACCTGCGAATCCTGCTTCTAGGATTCATAATATTTGCTAGTGACTCACAATTAAAAAATATGTACATTCACAGGACGCATAGAAATCCCAGGGGGATTCCAATAGTTCTATTTATAATTGTGTGAATGAATCTGTTTTCCAAATCTCTGTTTCTTTTTAAAATGTTGCGGTATATCTCCCAGCAGTAGAAAGCCAATCTGACCAGTTATATCAAGGTTGCACAAGTTAGCTTATTCTGGTTCGTTCTTACAGTTTGTTTTGACATACAAGCACATGTCCTTCCGGTAAATGCTGAGTGTTTACAGAGCCCCGATAAAATTCCACAAAGAAAACATGTAAAAATAATGAAAAATGGTATACTCTGGCTGCATTTCTTTCGAAATAAACTAATCTTAAGTACATCTCTAGAAGATTTGGTTGATCTGGAGTTGTTTACCTGTCGTTCATCCCTTTCTGAATGTTTGAATGCAAAAGTAGTAGTAAATTCAGATGGTATACATGTCGGACAACAATTCTGAAACAAATAAGGTCCTCTTTGGTCTTTAATCCTTAACCCGCAAAGCACAACTATAATAGCCTTTGCGTCCATTGTAAACCCAGCTATAAATGGAATGGTCTTAATTCAAAGAAAGAACAGTCCATTTTGTATATGTAGCGGGGTTAAGGGTTCAAATTATGGAAATACCAATATTAAAGGCCGCCCAAGTTGCGGAAAGATTTAGGTACTGTCAAAAACAACAACAAAACTGTGAATCACAACGGAACTCAAAGTTTTTTCAAAGGACTCATAAATCCTGAAGGCAGTGAGTCCCAGGACTCATTATAACACAACTGTAAAAAATCACTGAATATTCATTTTATTGAAAAATGCATGTAAGTAACGTTAAATTTGGTTTAATTAAAATGTAGCAGTATAAGATACTCGGCAGAGACTCGTATGCTATCGTTTTATCCAACTGGTTTATATGTTTGACTTTAATAAACGTCTTGACTAAAACAATCGGACACTCGGCAGAACCTCGTATCAGTTTATCCAACTCGTATAATACAAAGTCACTCATGTAAGATCCTCTATATCGTGGATAACAGTATTGCATAACAGACTGATACACTTGTTACTGAAAATTAATAATGCGAACATTATTCACCGAGACAAATATCATTGTCCAAATAGCCACAAACATCACTCACCAAACCTAATGACATTCTACAAAACAGACATTTAACAGAAACGTGTATTTTGTTTGTTTACAATACAAGCAATATACAGGGGAGCTAAAAAAACAACAAGATAACAAGTATTTCACTGGCAGATTGTCTGTCCAAGTCAAGCATTATGTTTATACGTGTTTGCTGTTAAGAGTGTATACTAAGTCAATAATAATAGACACCACTAGCGATACATCTGTGATGTTAATGCAGATACAACCACGAATTAAGGTAGAGATCACCATATATTCCTATAAAAATATATGTTAAGTTAATAGGGTGCTGGTTGTCCTGTTGGATGCTGAATCAACATAACACTTTCATTTGAGACAGGCAACCACATGTCATGCAGATCCACAGTAAAGAAACGTGTAACCACCAGGGGCTGGGTCATTTTCAACTTGGTGAACTCCATTTGAACACTCTTGATATCTAAGAGTATAACTATCAGTAATTAAACAAACTATCGAAGCAGTTCTCGATTTTTTTATTTTTTTTTAAATGTTGGCTATTTTCATTAACTGTGACCACCTTTGATGTCGCGTTGACTTTATGTTAACACTTTTGAAGCCATGCGAAGTTTTGTCAAAGACCAGTTTCTGAGGAAAAGACGTTTAAGCAAAGTTCTCGGACAGACGGACGGACGACAAAAGTTGAAGAGCAGTCACAATTCTTCGTAAAGCATACACATATTGGTGAGAGATACCATTGAACTCAAACAAGTAAAAGCAGCTGACCAGGGTTGACAGAATATGCTATGAAAGCATAAAATTAATGGACATCATGAACAAGTGATAATTAAACTATTCCGGTGGTGTGGGTATGTCGGTGATTACGGGCCTTGAGTATGGCACACACGTCCTTCAGAGACCAGCCGCTTACATTGACACCATAACCCCAAACATGTTTGACACAAACAAATTACGTGGAGCTAAACTGCATACACATTCAATATAACATAGTTACCTCTTGGAATTCTGTACCCAGTTTCACCAGGCTTTCGAAGATTACGCAACAGATGATCAGAATGGACGTTGATGCTCATACCCACCAGAAACATCGGGATACCTTAAACAAAAGTCGCCAAACGTAATATTGCTATACGTAAATACAACTAGCTGAAACTAAAACAAACTTCTTATGCAACACGTGTACTACGTTTTTATTTTTTTTAAACGTGTACGTCTCACACCACAATTAATTGTCCATAGGGTCCCGTTGTAATGTTTTTGTTCTTGGCATAGAGATAAACAAAATTTACAACATGCTTAAAGTCTTCATTGTTCCAATATCTGCAATTTAAAACACACATATCCTAACAAATATTTACCAGGTTGAAAAAATAAATCATGTTTGCGTGACACCTATCAAATTTTAGCGTAGTCATATGAAACAAAATACAACCCCGTGGTACCAGATTAGATCCTTGATGTGTAAAATGAGGCAGAATTAGCTAGAAATCTTATATCAACTTGATTTTTTCTGTGATTTCTTCCGAAAATAATGATGTAGATTTAGAACACGGTAAGGAAAAATCAATGTACGCAATCGAAAGTCCTGTAAATAGAAGAATCTACCTCCTTCCTATAATAGTGTTGTGTGAAATAAATTTTAAAAAGAATCTGTAAAAATTGGGTTTCAATAGTGCCGGGAAAATAATGATTCTAAAATAGAGGACAACAATTGAAACCCAATTTGTACTGTTTTTTTTTAAAAATTTATATCTTATTAGTAAAAATTACTCTTTATCTGAGTACAATATGAAAACTAGAACTATCACCGAAGGTGATGAATACCCCCGCTTTTTCGCTATAGCCGATGAGGATGGGCAAAATCAAAAATAATAAATGTATAAAATATTTACGGTGAATTGGCGCGTTATCCATTATTTATCACAAGATATACTAGAATAGTTAGATATTGGTTAAAATTAGTTACAACAGAAAATATAATTTTATCATCTATATATAAATCTTCATTATCTGATTGTGAAAGTGGTTTAAACAATTGATTATCCAATGTAAAATCTCTGCTTAATACGTATGGCTTTATGTATGTATGGGATGATCCTTTAAGGGTGAACAATCAACATTTTATATCTAGCTTTAAACAGAGGTTGGTGGATTGTTTTATTCAAAAATGGAACACTGATCTACAAGAAAATAGAGTATTATCGAGTTTGTATAGATATGTTAAAGATAATTTTGGATATGAAAATTATCTGAATATTTTATGTACAAAAAGATTACGAAGTGTTTTTACTAAATTACGTTTATCTTCACATAGCTTAAGAATTGAGACAGGTCGTTATGCAAGACATAGGATTGAAAGAAATGAAAGAGTTTGTCAAATATGTAATTCAACTGAAATTGAAGACGAATTTCACTTTGTTTTAATTTGTACAGCTTATAATGATATTAGAAAGAAATATATCAGAAAATATTACATACAAAGGCCAAATATGTTTAAATTTAAAACACTTCTACAATCTTCAAAGAAGAAAGAACTTTTTAATTTAAGTAAATATTTGTCAGAGGCGTTTACTGTCAGATGTTCCATTCCAAATATTATTTCTTAAAATATATTCAAGTACATCCTCACATAAATTGTTATTTTATATATTTAATTCCTTTTGTTTTTTTGATATCCTTGGATTATTGATTAAAATGTGTGACTTATATGAGCTATGATTAATTAAGGAGTATTGCAAATTGAACTTTAAGTGAGTGTGTAGAAGTATGTGTAACCTGTCATGTGATTATAATTATGTATTACAAATTATATATGTAATGATGAGAAACTGTAAAAGTTTAAGTCAATAAAGTATCTAGCTATCTATCTATCTATCTATCTGTCTATCTATCTAAAATATCTGTTACTTTTTTTAATGTGAACAAAGCTCTAAGCAAAACAAAGGCCCATAATTCTGTAAAAAAAATCAGAATAGAAAAACCGTTGATGCAGAGACACATCATATCATGAACTGTATGTCATGTGTAATAACAATCCATGACCTTTTTAAAAATGAAAGCCACATGCAGTTCATTATAGAGTGAACACTTCTAAGTCAAACAAAGGGCCATAATTCTGTAATAAATTAGGCAATGAATGATGGATTACGTAGAGGAACATAAGGCCATATGTTGTTATGTGTACATGAAGTTTGGGGAAAATCAATTGGTAATTGTTTGAGCAGAAATGTGTTTACAATATTATAGTGGAAAATTCTAAGACAAACAAAGGGCCATAATTCTGTAATAAATTAGGCAATCAATGACGGGTGTTGTAGAGGGCCATAAGGTCATCAGTTGTTATGTGTACATGAATTTTGGGAACAATCAACTGGAAAATGTTTGAGCAGAAATGTGTTAACAGGTCATTATACAATATAAGAGTGAAACATTCTAAGTCAAACAAGGGCCATAATTTTGAAATAAATTAGGCAATCAATGATGGGTGATGTAGCGGGACATAAGGTTATCAGTTGTTATGAGTATATGAAGTTTGGGAACAACCCATTCAAAAGCGTTTGAGATATGCAAGTATTAAAAATGTGTTACGCGACGCAACACAAATGTGTTATTTGACAGGACGTGACGGGACAAAAATGTGTTACGTGACGGGACGCGACGGACAACGTGATTTCTATATAGCCTCACTTCACTTGGTGAAAGTGGGGGTATAATAATATAGAGTGATTTGTATTTAAGTAAAAATTCACATGGTTACAGACAAAAGGGGATTGGTTACAATTATAGACCTGTAAATTAATACGTTTCATTTGTGTAAGCTTGATAAGAATATGTATGTTACCTATCCATATATGAGGTCGTGTCCACCAGTATGGTCCATACTCGGCATGATAAAGTAGATATGCACTCTGGAGATAGCCATTGGTTAGACAGAATGATGACGTCATAACAAATATACCCAATGGAGTTGGCTTACCACCTCGTATCAGGAACGGATAAAAGCAGGTCCTGCAAATATAGTTCATAAAACATGACGGGGAACAACATACAGTAATAAAGACAAAATGTACATTCTCACAACAGTTATGGCAAGACAATTGTCCAATAATTACGTGAACCCACCCACCCAGCTTCACGGTCGAAAAACTAGGATTAACGATCGATAAACTAGGATTTTCGAACGTAAAACCAGGTTTATCGAATACTAACCTATATTTTCGAGCGAAAACATAGGAGAACGGGCGTAAACCATAGTTTACGCTCGTGAACCCAGGTTTACGTTCGATAAACTAGGTTTCTCGATTGAACTAAGAATTTCGGTCGTTATCCTAAGTTCACGAGCGTGAACCTATGTTTACGGGCGTGAACCATAGTTTACGAACCTATGTTAACGACCGTGAACTTGGGTTTACGACCGTGAACATGGGTTTACGACCGTGAACCCATTCGTGAACATAGGATAACGACCGAAAATCAGTCTTGTTCGAGAAACCTAGTTTATCGAACGTAAACCTAGGTTCACGTTCGTAAACTATGGTTCACATTCGTAAACCCAAGATCACGGTCGTAAACATAGGTTCACGTTCGTAAACTATGGTTAACGTCCGTAAACTATGGTTCACGGTCGTAAACCTAGGTTCACGTTCGTAAACGTAAACTATGGTTTACGGTCGTAAACCTAGGTTCACGCTCGTAAACTATAGTTCACGTTCGTAAACTATGGTTCACGGTCGTGATTGGCTATGCTCGTAAATCACAGATACCGGTCCAAAAGCATAGTTACAAGTCGATAAACCCGGTTTTACGACGTGAACCTATGTTTACGAGCGTGAACATATGTATACGAACGTGAACCATAGTTTACGAGCGTAAACTATAGTTCATGGTTGTAAACATAGGTTTACGTCCGTAAACTATGGTTCACGGTCGTAAACATAGGTTCACGGTCGTGAACGCATGTTCACGCCCGAAATTCATAGTTGATTTGATAATCTTAGTATATCGACCGTAAACCATGGTTAACGTTCGATAAACTAGGTTTCTCGATTGAACTATGAATTTCGGTCGTTATCCTATGTTTACGAGCGTGAACCATAGTTTACGAACGTGAACCTATGTCTACGACCGTGAACTTGGGTTTACGAGCGTGAACTACGGTTTTCGGACATTATCCTATGTTTTCGCTCGAAAGTATAGGTTAACATGTTTTTACGTTCGAAAAACCTAGTTTATCGATCGTTAATCCTAGTTTTTCGACCGTGAACCTGGGGTGGGCTTCACGTAATTATTGGACAATTGGCTTGCCATAAACATTGGTAATTAATTGACTCTAGGGCAATCATACATAATGGTGCAATCATTATTCAGTTAGATGGTCAACTTTTTCTATTGAAAGGATTTATTGCTTGGGGTTTATTACTGCATCCACTAGTTTTAAGACAAAATCATTTTTCATAAAAGTATCCTAGATAAGTATTTTTTCCAAAAATAAGAGGAATGAACGCTTACTAGAGTCAAAGGTAAATAATTTCATTCTTGAAAATAACCTGTTTTAGTTATTTCAAAAAGCAAAACATACTCTGACCCATCTCAAATGTTTGGTTGGGACTGTCCCTACTCCAGTGGCTTACTGTATACACATCCATCACATAGTTTAGATAATATTAAAGGGACACACGGCAATCTTGATATGTTAAAAACTCAAGGCGTCCCGTTAGTTTTTGTCTTAACTTGCATTTGTTCAATCATCAATATTAATTGTTAGAATAGTCCAAAGCAAATTATTTTTACATATTACTAACTTGTTATAATATTGCACCAAAAATATATTTAAAAAAATGCAAAATAATGAAGAAAATTGAAATCTCATTTTTTTTATTGGATTATATGCAAGCAGTTTTAAAGTCAAAATGACGCAGGACAAATAAATAGAGGAGCACATTTTAATGTTTGAATAAAACTCAAGATTGCCATGTGTCCCTTTAAAGCCAATATTAATACATAATATTCGAATAAACAATGCAGTAGAATAAAATACAACTTTTATTCAGAAAGGCTTTCATATCATCGATGCGTATTCAATGTATAAATACATGTAAATTGGTTTTATTTTTTTGTGACTCCCGGGAGTAAGGGAGTATGCCACGCTACGACCCTGTATTTATGTCATATATACCATGTATATATAGGTTATAAGTTGCATGTGTATAACTATATTTGTAAAGTAATCTAGAACAACGTACCTGTGTATATAATGGATTATTATTAATGAATTCAGTATTACATTCGGTAGCTTTTGCAGTCCGGGACCATTCGCAAACATGAAACACACTGGAATAATAAACGCCGGTAATTCCTGCACAAACCACGCGAATTGTCCATTGATTTGAAAACCCCACCCACCCCTTATGTATCTACCGTAAGGGGCAGTTAAACCTGTAACCAACAGAACGAAAGTTAGTATCGCTGAAATCAAATAAATTGTTGAAATAGTATGTAACAAATCCAAGTCAATTTTAAGTATCAGTTCGATTAAATGGTTCATTGCTAGTTTAACACTTTCCGACATAAATGTATAACTTTACACACACGGTAATCGACACAGTACTCAGGACAGTAGCATAAGACAACAAAGTGTATAGCTATTTATAGAATTATTCAAATAGTATAGTTGCAGGGGCGGATCGAGAATTTCATATTATGATCGGGTGCAACTTTTATAAATAAAAAAAAATTAGACAAGCGAAAACCACAACAAAACATGCACATACTGAGTAGCCTATTCTAAAGATCTATATATGTCTAAAACTCACGGCGTAAAATTAGTTTTTCTACATTTATAACTTACATGTTAGTCATTAAAGGAACTCTTAGATCATGCATTAAAAGCGTGTGTGTTTAGTTCTAACGAGTATAGTCCGGCATTATGTGAGGACCTTTGTGTGAATGACTGCGTGTAGTACTTTGTATCTAATGAGGAATTCTGTTCTTCGAGTGTCGTGTTTCGAGTAGAGAAATTCGAGTTTCGAGTAGAAAAGATCAAGTTTCGAGTAGAGAAATTCGAGTTTCGAGTAGAGAATATCGAGTTCAAGTTCAGAAAATCGAGTTTCGGGTAGAACAGATCGAGGTTCGAGTGGAGAATATCGAGTTTCGAGTAGAGAATATCAAGTACCGAGTAGAGAAAATCGAGTTCCGAGTAAAAAAGATCGAGTTTAGAGTAGAGAAATTCTAGTAGAGAATATCGAGTTTCTTCTTTCTTCTTCTTTTAATATAATGATGTATTCTCATCATTATAAAATGACAGCCATGCGTGGGGGAATAAAACAGATAAAAGGTTGCCTGCCTTCCCAGCTACTCAATCTATATCTAATACAGAAGTTGATAGCAGTCAGTACTGTATCGCATTTATATGTCCACTAGATTTGTGGAATCCTGCAGGGGACCGTCTAAGAATAAAACATATCGAGGGTATACATGTTGAATCATAGTGCGAAGAGAGAAATTCAAGATCCAAGATGGCCTCCAAATACAGGTGGTATTAAATATTAGAATGTTTGTTGTACACAACATGATAATATACTGCATTATATTGTATCTATTTCAAACTCGCCGGTGTGGGTGGGGGTCGGGGAGGGCGGGCTGTAATAAGTATCATGGAGACGTATTGTAATTCCGGATTAAACTACTAAGATTTCTAGGTTTCCTTTTTAGCTCAACTATTCGAAGCGTCCCGGTCCATATCGAGGCTCTGTGTGTAAGTGTGTAGAGGTCTATATCTCTTACATTTCTTGTCCTGAATCAATCAAATTTAGTCATGAGCTTCTTTAGAGTATAATCTTGGGAGCTGCTTACGTAATTGGGGTTCCTATACCAACGGGGCTCCCATGGCACCCACAGTATGATAGCCTTTAAAGTGAGCAATGTCGCATTTACATTAAAGTTAACATGTAAGCTTTTGTTTACACTGTCTTGTCAATTTGGGCGTTGAAGACAGGGTAATAGCGAGGATTGTGCGCATATAAAATCGATTCAAGCTAACCAGTAGGCTTTATTGCCTACTGACCGTTCCAAGTCGGTAACCCTGTCTTCACTACCCTTTCTGTTGTTTTTTGTTTCTTTCATTGTGTTTTCAAGTCCTTGTTTGCAGTACAGTGTGGACCTACGATGCCATTGCGCTCGGACGATGTGGTTTCTATAGGACCCTATATCTCTTTTGTGTTCACAGGCATATATCTCTTACATTTCTTGTCCTAACTAAACCATATTTGGGCATGTGTTTCCTTATAGCGTTATCTAGAGGGTTGCATAAGTAATGTTGTCTTCTTCATATTCTAGGCTTCCATGGAACCACCATTGTGATGGCCATATAATGTGCAATACACGCAGATCAAGGTTTGTGTGTAAACTGTTGTATATACATGCGTCTATTTCTCGTAAACTGTTTGTATTTTTAGGTTCGGATTCCTTGGTCGATTCGTAAGTAATTTAGGCGCAAATAAATCCTGGCCTTGAATTCATAAACCAGTCTTGAGAATATCTTGGACTTAAGCCCGAGTATGCAAATTTCAATCTCAAATATTTCTGTAAGTTTGAAGTATTTATGTAAACGTTCATAGCTGCTATGTATACATATGATGCATACTAATATATAGTGACTTATTACGATTGTTTATCTGTTGAAGATCATAGAAATATTTGTGAACGAATTTTCAGTACTTGAGCTCAAGTCTAAGAATAATTTGAAGAATGGTTAGTGATTTCCAGGCAGTGACTCGGTGTCCGTAGAGGCCAGCTTAACTTAGCCAACGAAATGTGCAAAATGTTGGTAAACATCCAATCTGTTGTTACGGCCCATATGTTTTACTCTTCTTATTTTTTTTTAGCTTAATCGTATTGTGCTATGGCACTCATTCGTCGTGAAGAAGTTGTCGTCGAGAAAAAGTTGTCCTAGCCCGATGCAGAATAGGGCATACACGTTATACTCATTCATATTTATTACAAGCTGAGCAATTACCAGAATGTATACCCTGCTTTGCACCGTTAACGGTCAAACACATCTTGTTGGAATGTGTAGACGTTGATCCTATGCGTCAAAGGTACTACAATGTTAATACTATATATGAAAGAGTTAATTGATACTATAGATTTAAGTCTTGTTTTAGATTTCCTGAAAGAAATCAGACTATATTATAAATCATTACAATAATCAGACTTTATAAATCATTATAAAATGTTCTTATATATATTTACTTGTTTAAACACCCGTTGACGGCAATTTGTTGATATACATTTATACCTAGTTTATATTACTACCATATCATCCCTTATTTGTAAATAGTTTTATCTTTATATATTTCAGATATGCCAAAATCAAATATAACGACCTCTCAATTTGCAAATTATTTCAACTCAATAAATGATCCAGAATCTGTATTTCCCCAACCAGATGATGATATTTTATATTTTAATAATAGAATGTTAAACAATGAACTACAAATAATGTTTGACGAACTTAATATTGAAATCAGTCAAGCAGAAATTCATAAAGCATGTAAAGAGTTAAACAACAACCGCTAAGGCGGATCGGATTATGTCATAAATGAAATGTTCAAATATGGTTGCATGTATTTAGATTCATACTTAGTGAACGTTTTTAATAAGATTTTTGATATGGGTTATTTCCCTTCTCACTGGACGGAAGGCTATATTGTACCATTTTTTAAAAAAGGAGATATAAACCAACCAGAAAGTATAGAGGATAACAGAAAAGTATAGAGGGATAACATTACTGAGTACATTCGGTACATTATTCACAAGAATTTTAAACAACAGGTTAACTACATGGGCTGAGGATTATTATATTTATTTTGAAGCACAGGCTGGTTTTCGAAAACATATGGGAACTATTGATAACATACTCGTTCTCCATGGTTTGATAAATCATATATCGAATGGAAAAAAAATAAATATGTAACTTTCATAGATTTCACTAAAGCTTTTGATTTGTTGAACAAATCATATTCTTTAAACTGATGCAATATGGAGTGAGAGGTAAAATCCTTAATATTATTGAATCATTGTATACGAACATAAAATCAAGAGTAAAGTATCAAACCAGCTTAGTGACAGTTTTAGCTGTTTTTTTCGAGCACCGCAGGGCGATTGTTTGTCACCTTTTATATTTTCTATGTATGTAAATGATTTAGAAGAATATTTTACACTAAATGGTTTTAGAGGTATCGATACTGGAATGTTAAAGTTGCTGTTACTCTTATACGCTGATGACATAGTGATATTTTCGGATACTGAAAAGGGGCTACAAGATGGGTTATATATACTGTACAGTTATTGCCAGAAATGGAAATTGGTCGTAAATTAAAATAAAACGAAGGTCGTGCTTTTTAAAAAAGGCGGTCAGATAAAAAGGAAGCTATTGTTCACATATAATAATACTGTAATTGAAATTGTAAATAAGTTTACCTATTTGGGAATTGTCTTTACCACAGGCGGTTCTTTTGATCAAACGTTCGAATCATTAAGTGGCCAGGCATTAAAGACAATCTTCAGAATGAAGTCATATATAAATCAATTTACTGACTTATCGGTCAGTCACACTTTAGACATTTTTGACAAACTCATTTTGCCAATATTAAATTATGGCGCAGATATATGGGGATTCTCAAATGCGGAAAAGTTAGAGAAAGTACACCTTCAATTTTGTAAACAACTTTCATGTGTTAAAACACAAACTCAAAACAATTTCATATATGGAGAACTCGGGAGAGTCCCTTTAAAAATTCAACGTATGGTCTATATTATCCGGTTCTGGTCAAAAATTACACGTACGAGTGATCGCAAATATATAAAAAAATATGTATAATGTTATGTTCGATGATCTGATTGTAAACACAAACGAACAGGATTTAATGAAGTTTGGTATTCTCAAGGAGTAGAAAACATAACGTATTTCATTAATATATTTAAACAACGAATTAAAGATATGTTTATACAAAATTGGAATGCTGAATTATCGGCTTCCACTAGAGCTAGTACATACAGAATAATATCAGATTTCAGGTTTAAGTATTATGTAGATGTACTAAATATAAAGAAATTTAGAGCTTTTTTTAAAAAACTAAGAGTCTCTAGTCATAGGTTAGAAATAGAAACTGGTGGATGGCATAGACCAAATAAAACACCAAGATCGAAAGAAAATGCCAGCTATGTAATATAATAGAAGACGAATTTCACATTGTATTGGAGTAATTCACTATATCATGATATTAGAAAAGAATATGTTAACAAATATTTTTGGAAACGGCCAAACATACCAAAATTTATTGAACTTATGACAACAGAAAACAAGAGTTTATTAAAGAAACTGTCCGTTTTCATAGTAAAAAGTTTTAAAAGAAGAGACGACATGTTTTAAAGATAATATCACTTTTCTCCATTTTTTGTCCACAGATATAAATGTGTTCTGATCAATACTTAGGAATATTAATTTAAAAATATATATTAAACATTTATATACTTAATAGTTGTCAAATACTTTTCAACTAGTAACATATAGATGATCTTGAAACTCACCTATGAAATTATACAAATTGTCATTAACTGGAAAATATTGTGTGTATTTCATATACATGTTTATATGTATGTACTATTTGCATGTGAACTGTTGGGCGTAATGCCTTATGTTGAATAAAATATCTATCTATCTATTTTTATTTACTAATTCTTCATCTTTCATCAATTTTTGCGCACAATGTGACCTATTTTTGTGTCGACGTGCCGTAAAACACCATTCATTGATCACCCAAACTTTTTTTTAAGCGTATGTATTTGTTTAATTATTCTTACACCTATAACTATGGTGCACGACTAGTTAATGGGATAACACATTTTGGGCACTTCCCAATACACACACACGCTAGATCCCCCTCTATGACGTCATCGGGTTATTATGACGTCAAGCGTTCATTGTCGCAGTTCAATTTGGCGCCAAATCGTGAGGTAGATGCTATCGGCCATCCGTTTAAACCTAAATGTCATGATTATTTAGTGTGACGTCATCGTTTTCTGTGTATCGACTTCGGAATTATTCTGTTCTATAATAAGATATTCTTTTCTATTGTCTTCTCTTTGATAACAACGCCGGGCTCAACCTCCGCGCAGGGATAGTGTTGCCACTAATCCCTGCCACCACACAAATCACGTGACGATAGCTGAGGCAATGTGATTACAAAAAATGGCAATACACTAGGTACTGCTTGGTACAGCAAACTCTTGCCGTAACCAACCGTATCAACAGGCAATTGACAATAACATCGATCATCACCTTCGAGAAGATGTTTGTAAACATTCAACCTGGTTTTGGCTTGGTTGTAATCTCTTTATTAAATTGACGCACAGCTTCTGTAATGTTCTCAACGGAATAGATCTACAGTTGTTTGTAAGTGGCATCCAATATACTATCCAGCATGCAGTTTATCACCTGTTTACAAGTGGCCATCCGTTTCGGCGTACTTCCTATATATGCAATATACCATCCTGCATGCAGTGTATCACGTGTTTACAAGTGGCCATCCGTTTCGGCGTACTTCATATATATGCAATATACCATCCCGCATGCAGTGTATCACATGTTTACAAGTGGCCATCCGTTTTGGCGTACTTCCTATATATGCAATATACCATCCTGCATGCAGTGTATCACGTGTTTACAAGTGGCCATCCGTTTCGGCGTACGTCCTATATATGAAATATACCATCCAGCATGCAATGCATTACCTGTTTGGATGTGGCCATCCGTTTCGGCGTACTTCCTATATATGCAATATATTGTTGAGAAATGGCGACGCCGAGAGCACGCGCGTTGCGCACTCACGCGGGCACTGGCGTCGAATAGAACAAACATCTCTTCCCCCATCAGAGGGAGATATAAGACTCGGATAAATTGTATTATACCCGATGAAATATATCAGTCTGACACCAGTCACATATGTGACAAATACATATTATATACACCCGCATATATGTATATGTGTATGACGCTAAGTGTATGTGCAAATATTACAGGATTAATGAATGGCAATGTTCTTCAGTTGTTTATAAACCCGCGATTTATGCGATAACAGCTTGAAGCACTCAACAAGAATCGATCCCATAACATTTAAATTCCAAATATCTCGTACAACGGATAGATAAAATTAGTCCAGCCAACAGACTAATTAGAACCACAAGTCACAGCCCATAGGCGGATCGATACTTCACGAGTGCCCCGATATACGCGTCGCTCTTAAACTTGATAAACCAGTACGCTAGAGAAAAGAGGACGACATAGAATACCTTGAGACCTGGCGACCCCGCCATAAATTTAGCCCTTTAGAAATAACATTATTAACTCTCGAAAGTAAGACTCCTCTCATCTCAAGCGAACATGCGAATTATCATATATACGGTCCTTAAACCTTAATGTGTGTAAGTGACCTAAATTACTAGTGTGAATCACACTTCAAAGCTATAGGTACCTATAATACTGACTATCTGTATGATACCCGGTCAAATAATCTCACATCACCATTGGAAGCAAAAGACTCAATAACTAATGACCACCGTATCACAGTAACGATCAAATTACAAATTTGTCAAGTACTTCAATTTACTATAACCATAAAATTATCAAGCTCTTCAATTCAAATGCGCTAACACCTCCTTAAATGCAATTATGCACGAGCCTCCTTCAGTGCAATTATGCACGAGCCTCCTTCAAAAGTGGCTTCAGTTATTTCGACGTACATCTTTTATATCTAATATTAATGAATGAATGAATGGTGTTTTACGGCACGTCGACACATAAATAGGTCATATTGTGCGTAAAAATTGATGAAAAATGAAGAACTGAAGTATTAATTAAAAATTAATGTAAAAATATAAAGATAAAACTATTAAAAAATAAGGGATGATAAGGTGTAATATAAACTATGTATGTAAATCAACAAATGCCCGTCAACGGGTATATAAACAAGTAAATATATATAAGAACACATTATAATGATTTATATAGTCTGATCTCTTTCAGGAAATCTAAAACAAGACTAAAAACTACAGTATCAAATAACTCTTTCATAGTATTAACATTGTAGTACCTTTGACGCATAGGATCAAAGTCTACACATTCCAATAAGATGTGTTTGACCGTTAACGGTGCAAAGCAGGGTATATATTCTGGTAATTGCTCACCTTGTAATAAATATGAATGAGTATAACGTGTATGCCCTATCCTGCACCGGGCTAGGACAACTTCCTCTCGACGAATGGATCTACTAGAAGAACGCCATTCTCCGAGTAACGGTTTAATTGAATGGAGTTTATTGTTAATTGACAAATCCCAAGCGGTTTGCCAAGAGTTACGAATATATGTGTTAATACAACTTTTAAAATCAGTATAAGGTAATTTGGTATTAGATATATGTAAATCTAATGCTGCCTTAGCAGCACTATCAGCTCTATCATTATCACGTATTCCTACATGGCTTGGAAGCCAGCAGAAAATAATAACATTATCAATTATAAGAGAATTGTACTTTTCTAAAAGTTGAAGCACAACTGGGTTATCATGTTTCATATTACCCAGTGCTTGAAGAGATGAAAGGGAATCAGAAAAGATTACAAAATGGTCATCATCAGATTCCTGAATATAATTTAAGGCAAGTTCAATTGCCTTAAGTTCAGCTGAAAAGATAGAGGCCTTGTCAGGCAGGCGGCTCTTTATGCTGTTTTTGTGAACAACAGATGCTGCAGCTACCTTATCTCCATCTTTAGAGCCATCTGTGTATATATGTTGAAAGTTACTGTATTTCGATTTAATTTCATTAAATTTGCTTTGAAAGACAGTAGGGTCTGTACTGGATTTGTTATTATTACAAAGATCAAAAATAATTGTTGGTGTTTCCAAAGTCAACGGTGGAATTTGTGGTACTTTGTACTTGGCAATCAAATTAAGGTCGATTTCAGTGTCTCTTAATTTTGGTTTAATACGAAGACCAAATGGTCGAATGGCCTTCGGTTTTCGATCAAAAAGAGGTTCACAACTAGGATTAAAAACATTATCGAAAGTTGGGTTTGAAGGGTTAGACTTTAATTTAATGGCGTATTGAAGAGCTAATTTGTCCCGTCTATGAGACAGTGATGGTTCATTAGCTTCAACATATAGACTTTCGGCTGGTGATGTACGAAAGGCACCTAAGGCGAGTCGTAATCCTTGAATATCTACTATTAAATAGACGATGACAAAATGGTGGGGAACAATCTATAATAAAAGAGGGATAAGAGAATTGACAAGATTCCAAGTTTAATATCATTATTTAATATCAATGAAGAAATCAAATTTTAAATATATTTAACTTAACTGAATTTAACGACCAGATTCCTCCTTAAATGTTTGTTTTATATTTCATTATAAATAACAAGGTAACACTATGTACATATATTTATAATACGTATCGGAAGTTCGATCTTACGTGTAAATGAGATGTCTAGGGAGACTCGGAGGGAGTTGTATTCCAATGCGAAGTAGACATAGATCTCATTAATCACGAAAGTGCGACCTATCCGCAATAACAATGTACTTGATAAAACAGAAAAAGTCTTATTTAGACTATGATTATAAATTCGCTCATATTTGGGTGTATCCCATATAATTTAACAGCCTTATAAGGCTAATTAATAATTAAGTGAAAAACGAAAGTGCCAATTTGGATAAACCCCAAAAATAAACTGTGGCAAGTTCCAAATTATCAGTACATTGTCGAGAGTAGTAGTCGCATTAGTATAGCCTAAATTACAATTGAATTATTACTCTTTACATAAATGTCTGGACATATGTTTGAAATTACTAATCAATAAAATTATGAACAAGATTATGAAATGATAGACAGTTGTATCAGTTGTTAATATTTAAATAATGTTCAAATAGAAAGTTAAACACGTTATTTGTTATGAAAATAGCCAATGGCCATATATTGATCTTTAAAGATAATCAAATATTATACATTTAGTATTATTACTAGCGTAAACTTTTCACTGCCGTCACATGACGCCTCGCGCTACGGAGTTTACCGAATGAAGCCGATGCTCGATTTTAAAACGAGGCCACCGGAAGATCAACAAATGTACATGATGCTGAAGATTGAATTAATTGAATTTTTTTTTTATCGAAAGTCATCGCAAAAAACGGAGAAATTCTCTTCTAGATAGGGTAAGCTGTAAAATAATATAGTCGGACAAACGTGTGCGTCGACGCTTATACATGACACCGCAAAATTATTATAAAATCTGAACGAAAAGTTTCTTGCAGAAACCGATAAAATGAGGTCACCGAGTCACAGGCAGCTGATGCCTCTAGCCACATATAATATAATTTCACTTCACAGCCCCCTTTCAAAAAGAAACCTTTTCCCCGTGGAAAAGTAATTAACGGACAAGTCTGAAACATTGTGAATATTTTGTTTAATACAATTGGTTTAAATTGAATTTACATAACAGAATTATAGATCACAGTAACCTTTCATGAATATAGGAATCTGGTCAGAGGCATAGTAAGAGTTATATTACTGATGTTAACTTAGATATATTTTGTATTAAGTGAAGTCGACTTAAATCGTTAATATACATTTAACATATATGATACTTTGTCGTTAAACTTTTATAAACAATTTCAGAGTTAATTTTGATAATTTTTGTTGTTGTTATAAATGCATTTTTAAATTTAATTGTCAAAGTCTACGTCCATATTGCGTAATAGTTCCTCGAACCCATATGTACCATCAACCTCCATATAGTCCAGGTCCAATGGGCTGGCCGCTCTCTCCAAATTCTGGCAATCCATCCTGGCCGCGACTAAATCATCTGCCAAGATACGCGTTATATCTTTCTGTTCCGCCACCTTGGCCTGCAATGACAATACCTCTGCTTCCAAAACAAAAGTCTTTTCCCTCTCGGCTCTTAGCAGCTCCTCCATCTCAATGAGCGCCTGTCTCAGACTGACCGCATTGCCTATCTCTACATTTCGAATAAAACTGTCCCGTAATTCCTCGGAAGACTGTGTACCCACTGATACATCCCTTGTTACAGTGAGCTCTGCCTCCTCCATCGTTTGTTCTAATATGTCCTCTGAGGAGGCTACTCGGACTACTCGGTCCCGACCCACTTCCCTGAAGTGGTCCTCTAAGTTGACACACCAACTGTTAACACTGGTGAGTACTCCTGCTTCCTTATGGAATGGCGGCGGAACCTGGCAGCCGTAGTTTCTCTTTGCCCACATAAATGGCATACAAGCCGGTCGTCGTGGTGCATCCTAAAATGGGCCTGTTGCTCCATCTTCGGGACATTCACTCCACAGTGCAAACATGCAAACAACTGCATCCTGAAGATATACAACAAGTTGGCATGGCTAATGTTTTGTATAATTCATTTTCAGACCGTAAGTGCAGACGCGATGGTTGGCGAAGAATACTGATACACCGGCGAGCAAATTGACGTGTAAGATAAGAGTACGTATACATTATAACTTAAGACCTGGTAAACAAAATAGTGCCTTGCCGCACCATGTTCAACGTCACGGGTTTACATTTAGTTTAATTCAGTCGGTGAGTAAGCGCGATTTCATAAAACTTGAGGTAGCCTAACATATATATGACAGTAATATAAAAATGATTCATTACACCTTGCGAAGTATAACAAGTCCTGTTCGGGTAGAACATGTGTTTATGTAAATATCCAGTAGTCGCATTCGAGTAGTATGAACATCCACCTCATACATAATTCCATTATACTTTGTAACGCATAATTAGTCACGTTCGGGTACAATTTGAATATCCTGTAGTCACATTCGAGTACGAGTAGTCACATTTGAGTACTAGTAGTCACATTCGAGTAGTATGAACATCCACCTCATACATCATATTAGTGTTCCATTATACTTTTAAACGCATAATTAGTCACGTTCGGGTACAACTTGAATATCCGGTAGTCACATTCGAGTAGTCACATTCGAGTACGAGTAGTCAATATTCGAGTAGTATGACATCCATATATTAATTGTTAACGACACTTTTTCTTGCGCGATGTACCCACACTGGAATTTCCATAGACACATATGGATTAAGTAAATCGTGATGCACTATCGAAATGCGCGTCCTGTCTGTTATCTTGTAATTAACTGGGCTCTTCACCTCCAGAACAACATATGGTCCAGTCCAAGAACACGACAATTTTTTCTCGGACTTATTCCGCCGAAACACCAAACTTCCAGGCGCATAATAAGTGTGCTCTGTCATACGGGTATCATAATCACGTTTCTGTCTCTCCGCCGACATTTTCAATGCAGTACGGGCAGTGTCGTAAATAACTTCTAGTTCAGACTTTAGGTGGCGAACATACTCAGGAACGGATCCTTGAGGGACCTCTAGTGGTAGGGGAAAGATTATGCTAGCAGGGGTATTAACTTCTCTTCCAAACATAAGTCGATAAGGTGAGAACCCAGTTGCTAGGTGAACGGTGCTACGATACGCTGATACCAACAAGGGCAGGAACTCGTCCCAATTGTCTTCACCATCTGAAACATATTTGCGGATCATCTCTTCCAGTGTTCGATTAAACCGTTCAATAATCCCATTCCCTGCAGCATGATAAGGGGTGCACCTGGTTTTCTTGATTTCCAGTAACTCGCACGTCTTTTTGAATAATTCACTCTCAAAGCATTTTCCTTGGTCCGTGTGAATTTCCAAAGGAATACCATATCTACTGATAAATTCCTTAACCAAAATCTCTGCGGACGTTTTGGCACTAAGGTCTGCGATAGGATAGGCTTCCATATATCGCGTAAAATGGTTCCCAATGACCAGTACATATCGATTTCCATTTTTCGATGTCTTAAGCGGCCCAATAATGTCCAGTGCACATATCCAACACTATACTGGGTCTGCGGTGCCTGTGGTTTCTTATGCGGATGCTTGCTTGTTCCTAGAACAGGGAACACAGCACTGTACATGTAGCTTAATGTCTTCATCCATTTTGTACCAACAAAAACGTTTCTTGATCTTTTCAGAAGTCTTCGCCACACCCATATGGCCGGCCAGTGTGGAGTCATGAGCATTGTGTATCACTTCATTACGCAGAATCCTTGGCACCAACAACATACACTCATAATTATTCAAGCCTAGGTCGGAATCTTCTGGCTCTTTTCTGTATAGAACTCCATTTTTTTTACGATGTCACCGAAATTTAACCACCATTTCCTAGTTGCTTGGCTACTGGCCGCAATCTGATCCCGAGAAATAGTTCATCATTGTCCAACCATTGGTGAATGGGGCTAGATCTTGATCTTCACGTTGGAATTGTTCCATTTCGCAGAACGTGTACGTGCCTATCCAGTTTGGTTCAGAACGAGGGCTAGTGATCAAGGGTTTAGCAATCTCTGTCACTGGTGGAGAGGTGGCGCTGGAACAAGGCATCTGACCATCATCGACCACACTTTTTACAGTTTGCTCACTAATTTGGCTAATTCGCTGTCCAAGATCAACCACGTTGTCAACATTCTTCTTAAAGTCTTCCCAATCTGCTTTGCACTCTTCACACTCTTCACTATTAGCTGAATGGGAGCAACGTGCTGGTTGGGAATCTTTCCGTAGACTATCTGCATTCTGGTGACGGGCGCCCGGGCGATGTATTATATTCATGTCATACTGCGCGAGCACTTCCAGAAATCGAGCTAACTGTCCAGTCGGCTCCTTGAATTTGAATAGCCACTTCAAAGAAGCATGATCCTCCCTCAGATCAAATTTTTGTCCAAGCAGATGGTGTCGGAACTGTCTCATAAACACTACCGCGGCTAGGAGTTCTTTCCTTGTAACACTATACTTCGCCTGAGCTTTGTCCAGTATTTTAGACGCGTACATGATCACTTTTTCTTCACCATCCTGTATCTGCGAAAGCACTGCACCAATTGCCACGTTACTAGCGTCAGTATCGAGGATGAATTTACCGTCTTCCCTCGGGTACGCCATAATTGGTGCTTTAACCAAATGTTCTTTCAGAGCCTCGAAAGATCTCTGACACTCCTCGCTCCACACAAAATCGACGTCCTTGTGTAAAAATTGGCTAATTTAGTTTGCCAGTTCACTGAAGTTACGAATGAATCTCATGTAGTAGTTTGCCATTCCCAATATTTGCTGTATCTACTTTACTGTGGTAGGGGGCTTCCAGTTGACAATAGTATCTACCAGCTTTGGATTGGGGCGAACTCCGTCGGCCGACATAATGTGTCCAAGAAACAGTACTGAGTCCTTCAAAAGTTCACATTTTGATGGTTTAAGCTTCAAAATGATATATAGGGTCCTATAGAAACCACAGCGTCCGAACGCGTCGCCATCTGTTTTCTTTGTTCCCTGCTGGGCGGAGTGGGCTTTTCTCTTCCCTTTAGGTTCCTCAGCTCTACTGTCTTCCGACTTTCTCTACATTACCTCGACTAATTACTTAATCGTGGCTCTTTCCTGCCGCCTAACCGCTCTTATATGTTCTTCCAATTTACTTGTAATTGTAGCCGTGGAATTGTCTATTGCAGCTTTTATAAGTAAAAGATTTTTGTTGGAGCTGGAACATGACGAGGAAGATGATGAAGATGGTGATGTTGATGGTTATCTTACTGGTGGTTGGTGCTTCATTGGCACAAGGTTTGGTCGCGGTGGCGCGTCTATTGGCAGAAGTTGGTCCATAATATCTTCCTCCTGGATGAGGGGCAGATATTGAGGTTCGGTTGGCAGGTCATTAGGTTTTGTGCGTGGTTGCTGTGGTGATGAGAGGAGAAGGGTGATGCGTTGATCCAGAGATGGATACTGCAGGGGCTGTGATGTGAATCCGTGTGTAGGTGACGGAGATGAGATGGCATCAAATGTGCTGAACCCACCTTTCAAGTGCTTGCTGCAGCATTTCTGGATTGTTGGAGATGGATGGTCTCGGAAGGTTGTCGGCGCTGGGGTTTGGCGTCCTAGGAGTATCATCAGCCTTGTTGTGGACTGGTATCCTCTTTCCAGCGAGAGATTGCCAGTGTCGCTGTGAATCCTCCGCGCTTAAAACTACCATGTCCCTGTCGCCGATTATGTATGGGGCAGAACTTATAAACAGCATCTCAGGCCTGTCTTCAACATTCTTCTGCCTCAGCATGAGTTTGTGGCGGTTGAAGGACTTCACATGAGCCTCGAGCTCTTCTCGTCTCGTGCACTTGAATAGGCACAACGTGCAGTAAAACGGCACTTCATCGGGTACCACGTGGTGCTTAAGGATGTGTGCTAGCATTTTGTACTTCGCCCCTATGTATGTGCGATTGAAGCGATGCAGGCACTTCTAGCATTAATAGGCCCTACGCCTCCTGTGTACAGGTGTTGCCACAGTAGTTGACGTCATCCTGAAGTGTAAGAATATGACACATTTCGAATACCCGTCGGATCTGACTCAGCTAACTAAGTATGCTATCCCATATCGACTCTAACTCGTGAGCTAAAATGATGTCACCTCTAGCACATCTGGAGTAGTGTCGTTCTTGCAGGAATACCTGAATTTTCAAAGGTGGTGAAGTTCAATCACATATGCATATAGTTTGAGCTGAAGAAGCTTCAACATTTTCATTGACCAAAGGTGTGTCGTATCGTTCTCTTACTGAAAGGCAATAATAATAATAATTAAAACAACAAGGCTGCTATGTAGGTGATCACCATCTGGCAGGCTATAGTAGAATACTTTGGCTGCACAAAATCACGCTTTGCCTCATGACACTGTGGTATAATATATATACTGTGTAATTTTAATAGAAAAACGAATGATGTATAATCGACATCTCGTGTAGAGTAGACTGCTAAACGACATCACCTGTTAACTTGATCACTGTGATGCTCCAAATGCAGAATATTTTCTACAAATAAAAAACAACTGTTGTCGACATCTCCCTTCAGAGTAGACAAAAACATATAATTAATATTTGGCTTATCAACTTATTTTTATAAACCAGGGTATCGCTCAATAATCAAAAAATCGCTATCGTATTTGTGTGTTTACTCAACTCCTACAAACTGTGTGGTCAAATTACTCAGAATTAGGCAACGAACTGAACAGCAGATATAGAAAGGTCGAAACATCAAAGACGTTTGCGGCCAAGTTTGCTCGAAGAGTACAACAAACAGGCGAGAATGCAGACGATTTTGCAGCCGACTTAAAGCGACTGTACGACAGGGCTCATAAGACAAGAGATAGCAGAACAAGGCAAGAAGATCTTGTAAGACGATTTCTGGATGGACTGCGTGATGAAGAGGCTCAATATAAATAAAGAGAGGGAAACTTACTTCTGATTTTATACTTTGTTGTTTACCCCTTAGTTTTCTAGAGTTAGATAATCAATAGGATGTCCAAATAAGTAAATATGATGAATATGCGTATAATAAACACAATGGATATACATTTAAACTGCGATAATATGCGTAAGTAATGAATGAATGAATGAATGGTGTTTTACGGCACGCCGACACACAAACAGGCCATATTGTGCGCAAAAATTGATGAAACATGAAGAAATGAAGTATTAATTAAAAGTTAATGTAAATATATAAAGATAAAACTATTAAAAAATAAGGGATGATAAGGTGTAATATAAACTATGTATGTAAATCAACGAATGCCCGTCAACGGGTATATAAACAAGTATATATATATATATATAAGAACACATTACAATTATTTATATAGTCTGATCTCTTTCAGGAAATCTAAAACAAGACTAAAACTACTGTATCAAATAACTCTTTCATAGTATTAACATTGTAGTACCTTTGACGCATAGGATCAAAGTCTACACATTCCATTAAGATGTGTTTGACCGTTAACGGTGCAAAGCAGGGTATACATTCTGGTAATTGCTCAACTTGTAATAAATATGAATGAGTATAACGTGTATGCCCTATCCTGCACCGGGCTAGGACAACTTTCTCTCGACGAACGGGTCTACTAGAAGAACGCCATTCTCCGAGTAACGGTTTAATTGAATGGAGTTTATTGTTAACTGACAAATCCCAAGCGGTTTGCCAAGAGTTACGAATATATGTGTTAATACAAGTTTTAAAATCAGTATAAGGTAATTTGGTATTAGATATATGTAAATATAATGCTGCCTTAGCAGCACTATCAGCTCTATCATTACCACGTATTCCTACATGGCTTGGAAGCCAGCAGAAAATAATAACAATATCAATTATAAGAGAATTGTACTTTTCTAAAAGTTGAAGCACAACTGGGTTATCATGTTTCATATTACCCAGTGCTTGAAGAGATGAAGGGGAATCAGAAAAGATTACAAAATGGTCATCATCAGATTCCTGAATATAATTTAAGGCAAGTTCAATTGCCTTAAGTTCAGCTGAAAAGATCGAGGCCTTGTCAGGCAGGCGGCTCTTTATGCTGTGTTTGTGAATAACAGCCGCTGCAGCTACCTTATCTCCATCTTTAGAGCCATCTGTGTAGATATGTTGAAAGTCACTGTATTTCGATATAATTTCATTAAATTTGCTTTGAAAGACAGTAGGGTCTGTACTGGATTTGTTATTATTACAAAGATTAAAAATAATTGTTGGAGTTTCCAAAGTCCACGGTGGAATTTGTGGTACTTTGTACTTGGCAATCAAATTTAGTCTCTTAATTTTGGTTTAATACGAAGACCAAATGGTCGAATGGCCTTCGGTTTTCGATCAAAAAGAGGTTCACAACTAGATTTAAAACATTATCGAAAGTTGGGTTTGAAGGGTTAGACTTTAATTTAATGGCGTATTGAAGAGCTAAGTAGAGTGAAACATCGGGGCATTACAACATACCATCCTGCAAACAACAGAAAGGGTGGTGAAGACAGATTTACCGACTTGGAACGGTCAGTAGGCAAAAAGGCCTACTGGTTAGCTTGAATCGATTTTATATGCGCACAATTCTCGCTATTATCCTGTCTTCAGCGCCCAAAATAGACAAGACAGTGTTAACAAAACTACATCCCATCAAAAGAAACTAACTAAAATAAAAACACGGGTAAGACCAGAAAACTCGAGGGACGAAAGCTCATGCACCCACCTCCCTTAGTTGGGGTTTCAGTAGGTACAAACATAGAGTCACAAGAGGTAGTCCAGTCATCGCACAAGTGAAAAGTGAAGCGTAATGACTGACTGTAGAGGGGTCAATCACTAAACATGCAGTGCGCTGGTGATGAGAGGAGAAGGGTGATGCGTTGATCCAGCAGTGCGCTGAAAACCAAAGGGTTATATCCTTTTCTGACAAACTTCCTGATTAAATTTGTAAAGCGGTCAGGAAAACCCGCCCTACTCCTTTAACTTTCGAAGTTTATAGACCACATCTCCATAAAATGAGGGTTGTGATAATGGCATTTCATCCAATTAAAAAGATTGTGAAAATCAGCAAGAAATTTTCAGAAAATTGGGCATTTGGTTTGAGCCTGACACAGATTATGACACTAATATTCAAAGAAAACAAAAAAAAACGAAGGATAAAATATAGAATAAAACAAAACCAGAAAAAACTTTGATTTGATTTGGAAGAGGTTCCAAATGCACCGCATTTATCAAACAATTTACAGTTCAATAAGACAATGGACCATATCCGAGCTTTTGAACTTCAGCAGATGTCTTACTGAATTAATACATTAATGCTTATGGAAAATAATCCTGCATACACTGATATCATTATCTGTCCTAACCGTCTACAATCATTTCCTAAAGATGGCAAACTTTCAAACATACATACAGATCAATACTCTTCAGACACAAAACATATCAATGATCTTGGTCCTGCCCCAGAGCAAATAGATCTAGAAAATACTGATGGTCGGACATCTTCTGGTGTGCTATTGCCAGATCCATCTGTTGATCTACGCAAAGCTTTTCAAGATATTGTAACTGAAATAATAGGAGAAGAGCAGGCAAATGTTAGTATTAACCATAAAGGAACAATAAGTATACCTTGGCCGTCTCGTGGAAATATTCTGTTGTCAGAATTTACAACGCAGTACTTTTTCACTATAACTTTCCCATGTTTGTTCCCATATGGGCTGGGTGACTACCACATTAATAGACCGCACACTTGCACTTCTCTAGCAATCTGGGCAATTCTTTGGTACCAGGATGGGAGATTTGCTCATTACAACTACTTTAAGTTTGTTGTGCACAATATCATTATGAGGAAAAATGCAATTGATAAAGGAAATTTTATTGTTCGCCAACAACTAGGTGATCAGCATATGTCTCTGTCTGAGCTTAAACAAAAGATTCAAAATGGAGATGATTCCCTTAGTAAATTCTTTTTTCCCTAAGTGTTACCTTGCGTGGATCAAGTCAGTATTGGTCTCTACGCGCAAAAGAATTGAGAGCTCTCTCACAGTACAAAATATCAAAAGTTCAAGGTTTACCATCAATTTTTGCCACTGGGAGCAGTGCACTTCAAGCCCCTGAAACGGCTTTTAGGCATGTATATAGAAAAAAACTTCAGGGCAAAAAATCGACCTTGACGATCGTTCAATTTTGTTTGAGAAATTGCAAGAAAATATGGACATTGTTGCTCATTACTTTGATTTAAAGACAAAACGAAATATAAAAAGATCGGACAAGGTAAGTAGCATTCAAGGAGGACAGTCAACCACAAAACACAGAAACAAACACGCAAACAGACAAACAAGAAGGCAAAAGCAATAATAAATGCAAACGACATCACAAACACAAAAGGGTTGACAATAGGGCTACCACCTTGGAACTAGGCCACTGGGGGTTTAAACCGGTTCTAGGTTGCACCAAACCTCACACTTACTCTACTGTCATCCCATTAAAACAGGACAGTGTAAATAAAGAAATCCCTGCCATGATCTAATCTCTAACCAACAAGGCAGCATCAACCGGCAATATAAGTAAAACACAAATATGCTCGTGTAAATATAATACAAAACAAGAGGCCCAAGAGGGCCTGTAGACGCTCTTCTTGTATGATGTGATTCAAAAACATAAACATGATAGAGGCCAACCTAAGAAACATGTTTCCTGTATATAACTCTATGTAAACTTTGGGTTATCGTGGTGGCCATTTTGAATATTTGACGACAATGAAAGACGCAAACTTGATAGAGGCCGGAAACAGGAACATGCATATGATATTTAACTAGAATGGAATAAGTGGTAATATGTTGTTTGATAAATGTCCTTAAGTTTGACCTAAGTTTAGCCATGGTGGCCATCATGGATGACTGGAGGCCCCAAATCTGAGGCGGACTAACCCAAAGATCATTGTGATTAAGTTTCATCAAAATCCTTCAAGCAGTTTCAGAGATGTCATTTTTAACGTTTTCCTGTATAACACTATGTAAACTTTGGGTCGCTGTGGCGGCCATTTTGATTATTCGACAATAACGAAAACCACAAACTTGATAGAGGCTAACCCAAGGAACACGTTTTTGATATTTCACATAAATGCAATAATTGTTTTCGGAGGAGATGCTGTTTGAAATTTCCTTAAATTTGACTTAATTTTAGACATGGCGACCATCTTGGATGACTGGCGACCGCGAAAAACACAAATCTGAGAGGGACTTTTCCAAATACCATGGTGATTAAGTTTCATCAAAATCCTTAAAGAGGTTTCAGAGAAGATGTAATTTTTAACCTTTTCCTATAAAACTCTATGTAAACTTTGGGTCGCCGTGGTGGCCATTTTGATTATTAGACGAAAACGAAAAGCACAAACTTGATAGAGGCCAAGCCAAGGAACATGTATATGATATTTCACAAGAATGGAATAAGTGGTTTTGGAGATGTCGTTTGAAATTTCCTTAAATTTGACCTAGTTTTAGCCATGGCGGCCTTGGATGACTGGTGGCCGCGAAAAACACTAATCTGAGAGGGACTATCCCAAATATCATTGTGCTTAAGTTTCATCAAAATCTTTCAGGCGGTTTCGGAGAAGATATAATTTTTAACCTTTCCCTATATAACACTTATGTAAACTTTGGGTCGCTGTGGCGGCCATTTTGAATATTAAAAGATAAAGAAAAACACACACTTGATAGAGGCTAACCCAAGGAACATATATATGATATTTCACAAGAATGGAATAAGTGGTTTCGGAGGAGATATTGTTTGAAATTTACCTAAATTTGACCTAGTTTTAGCCATGGCGGCCATCTTGGATGACTGGCGGCCGCGAAAAACACAAATCTGAGAGGGACTATCCCACATATCATTGTGCTTAAGTTTCATCAAAATAATTCAGGTGATTTCAGAGAAGATGTAATTTTTAACCTTTTCCTATATAACTCTATGTAAACTTTGGGTCGCTGTGGCGGCCATTCTGATTATTAAACGATAACGAAAAACACAAACTTGATAGAGGCCAACCCAAGGAACATATATATGATATTTCACAACAATGGAATAAGTGGTTTCGGAGGAGATACTGTTTGAAATTTACTTAAATTTTACCTAGTTTTAGCCATGGCGACCATTTTGGATGACTGGCGGCCGCGAAAAACACAAATCTGAGAGGGACTATCCCACATTTCATTGTGCTTAAGTTTCATCAAAATATTTGAGCGATTTCAGAGAAGATGTAATTTTTAACCTTTTCCTATATAACTCTATGTAAACTTTGGGTCGCCGTGGTGGCCATTCTGATCATTTGACGATAACGAAAAACACTAACTTGATAGAGGCCAAGCCAAGGAACATGTATATGATATTTCACAAGAATGGAATAAGTGGTTTCGGAGATGTCGTTTGAATTTTCCTTAAATTTTACCTGGTTTTAGCCATGGCGGCCATCTTGGATGACTGGCGGCAGTGAAAAACACAAATCTGAGAGGGACTACCCCAAATATCATTGTGTTTAAGTTTCATCAAAATCCTTCTAGCGCTTTTAGAGAAGATGTCATTTTTAAACTTTTCCTGTATAACTCTTTGTAAATGTCGGATGACTGGCGGCCACGAAAAACACAAATCTGAGAGGGACTATCCCAAATATCATTGTGCTTAAGGTTCATCAAAATCTTTCAGGCGGTTTCTAAGAAGATGTAATTTTTAACCTTTTCCTATATCACTCTATGTAAACTTTGGGTCGCCGTGGCGGCCATTTTTATTATATGACGATAACGAAAAACACAAACTTGATAGAGGCCAACCCAAGGAACTCGTATATGATATTTCAGTAGAATGAAATAAGTGGATTCGGAGATGTCGTTTGAAATTTCCTTAAATCTGACCTAGTTTTAGCCTTGGTGGCTATCTTGCAGGACTGGCGGCCGTGAAAAACATAAATCTGAGAGGGACTATCCCAAATATCATTGTGATTAAGTTTCATCGAAATCCTTCAAGCGGTTTCAGAGATGTCATTTTTAAACTTTTCCTATATAACTCTATGTAATTTTTGGGTCGCCGTGGCGGCCAGTTTGATTATTAGACGATAACGAAAAACACAAACTTGATAGAGGCCAACCCAAGGAACATGTATATGATATTTCAGTAGAATGGAATCAGTGGTTTCGGAGATGTCGTTTGAAATTTACTTAAATTTGACCCAGTTTTAGCCATGGCGGCCACGAAAAACACAAATCTGAGAGGGACTATCCCAAATATCATTGTGATTAAGTTTCATCAAAATATTTCAGGCGGTTTCAGAGAAGATGTCATTTTTAACCTTTTCCTATATAACTCTGTAAACTTTGGGTCGCCGTGGCGGCCATTTTTATTATTTGACGATAACGAAAAACACAAACTTGATAGAGGCCAACCCAAGGAACATGTTTTTTTTTTTAAACATATTTATTTTACATCGATTGCGAAACAAGTTCTTGCAACTTAAATTAATCACTCTCGATGGCTTCCTGGGTAGAACCAGTACTAAGCAATGTGGATTAATTATCTTGCTCAAGGATAAATAACGTGGCCGCGACGGAGGATCGAACCCACGACCTCTCGATCAGGAGTTCGGCGCTCTACCACTGGACCACGCACTCCACAAGGAACATGTATATGATATTTCAGTAGAATGGAATAAGTGGTTTCGGAGGAAATGTCGTTTGAAATTTCCTCAAATTTGACCTAGTTTTAGCCATGGCGGCCATCTTGGATGACTGGCTTCCGCGAAAAACACAAATCTGAGAGGGGCCCTCCCAAGTAACATTGTGATAAGTTTCATCAAAATCCTTCCAGCGGTTTCAGAGGAGATGTCGATTTTATAAAATTGCTAACAGACGGACAGACAGACAGACGGACGACGGACGAAAAGTGATCGCATGAGCCCTCCTGGCCTTTTGCCAGTAGAGCTAAAACAATAGCCTAGAAAGCCACAATGAAGGTACTCAATGACTTGGCAGAAGCCAAAGCAGTAAGAGAATAAACCATTAAGGGCACGACAAGAAAGATCATGGACAAACATCAAACGCCAATGGGCTTTTGGTAGGCGTCATCAGACCACAGCCTGTCCGGTCATCGTACAATTAAAGAGGAAAGCATAGTGGCGAACAGTAAAAGGGTCCACCACCAAGCATGTAGTACGCGGCAAAATGATAGTGTCATAACCTCTTTTGATAAACGTTTTAACAAGTTTAACAAAGATAGTATGAAAGTGATCATGACCAAGAATCTTACGAAGTTTATAAATCACATCACCATAGAAGTCAGGTTGTGATAGTTCTTGTCGCGGAAGAGTCCTTAAATTACTTTTATATTTGGAAAGAAGATCAGGGTTACGATAATAAAATTTTGCAAAGTGGTAACGGTAATCCTGATTGAGTAACTTTTTAGTTATACAAAGATTACGAATATTAAAGTCCTCAACACGAGTACAAGCTCTAGAAAAACGAATCAGTTGAGACACATACACCACTTTGAAGAAGTCATGACACCGGTATTTGGTGTGGCGGCAGTAAAACGTCTCCCCACGCTTGCAATTAGTACTGTTATTCATTCGATCTTTGGAGATCGCTGAGCCGGATACTTATATTTAGTGTTCTGTGGTACATTTTCAATTTTTTTATTTTCTTACTTAATTATTGATTCGGTGGTTCCACTACTCCGACCGATAAAAGGCTCTGGGTATTGTTTAACCACTCATGGGATATGTTGTCTGCTTTTTAATTTAGTCTTTTGGCTGTTACTTGTGATACGCAGGCGTCATAACCGCTGCTCCCAACTAAATTCCTTTTTGTTTATTTCTCTCTTCGGGGCATACAATTTTATTAGATCCTGGGACCATACGCCGCTGGAAATAGGGGATGAAACAAAGATACAAATATTGCTATATCCACCGCCATATGATTGCCATCTTCAGGATGATTAAAATTCTGTACTTTTGATATTTATGAATATTGAGTTCTGCTCAACCCGGGGCTAAAGGGCGTGAGCGTACCTACCGCTCATGAACAATCTCAAACCGAGACTGCAATATTTCGTATGTGTCGTGCTCGGCCGTTGGTATAGGCAAGCATTTGTCAAGTCTCGTGGTATGATACACTGGCACGGTCTTTGTTGGCGATTTGACAGAAAACCACACAATCTGCTATATCAAGCTATACTTGATGGTTTAAGTGAAGACGAATGTGCTAAAAAACTTTAACAATGGGTTGCATTGCAATTTGAACTAACAGCAAATCATCCTGCTGGAAAAGATGTAGATGACAATTCTAAAAAAGACCTCTGGCCACCCCCTGAAGGTAATGCAGCTCCACACCCTGAAGAAAAAAATAATTAGTAAAACTTTTAATGGATGTCAGTTCATCACAGGAATCATTGCTGGAGGATTACTTACTACTTACAAATAGAGTTAATATGCACCGTTGTTCCGATTATTGTTTGAAGTCAAAAGGTAAAAGGTATGCAAGCAGCTAAGAGACAATCCAGCATTAGTAATGGATCTCTTCGTCTTGAAATGCCACGTGATCATCCGGTTTTAGTACAACATTCCCGTTATCATACACAAGGTTGGCGGGAAAATGGAGATATTTCTGTAATACTTTCAAAAAGTAATCCTGAAAATCCATCAGTTGATGATATCATAGTTACAGAAAAGTATATAACTGGTTACGCTTGTAAAGGTAACCAGCCCACGGGTGCAATCTTGTTAATGACTTAGTAAATACCACAGATGAAAGCAGCTGTGCTAGTGCAAAATCAATATGTCACAAAGTTTTAATAAGCACAGAGAAAAGGGATATATCAGCAGCAGAAGCATCATTTGAATTGTCAGCTCTTTCTTTGTATAGATCCACACTTCAGTTCAAGTCTATTAGTCTATCTGGAACTAGATTATTAGAAAAAGCTGGCTCAACAGCTATGCAATTGATAACTATTTATCCCGTCAACCAAATGACTGCAGTTCTTTGTACAATTTTGTTTGCAAAGATGGCAAAGTTCCGGTATTTTCCGGGTGTTGTACAAATGCAAGTTGGCCATTAAAAGGAGAATATTGTTTGACAATGCTGCTTCTTCATTAACCTAATTGCACAACAGACAATCTCATTCGATATGAATCATTTATTAGGGAAGTTTTCATAAAAAAAGAACATCTAGTCGCTGTATTTTTTGACTTGGAGAAAGCTTATGATACTGCATGGAAATATGGTATTATGAATGATCTTCATGACCTTGGTCTTAGAGGCCGATTACCCATTTTTATAGAGAAATTCTTAGATGATAGAAAATTTCAAGTCCGAATGGGTTCAACCCTCTCTGATATTTATGAACAGGAGATGGGTGTTCCACAGGGCAGCATACTCTCTGTCACACGTTTTAATATAAAGATTAACAGTATAGTAAAATGCATCAATCCAGGTGTGGATTGTTCGCTATATGTTGACGACTTTGTTATATGTTATCGTGCAAAAAACATGAATACTATCAAGAGACAATTGCAACAATGTCTCAATAAACTTCAGACCTGGTCTGATGAAAATGGTTTTAAATTTTCTAAATCTAAAACTAATTGTATGCACTTTTGTCAACTTCGTAAACATCATGAAGACCCTCATCTAACACTGGATGGGTCACAAATACCAGTGGGTCACAAATACCAGTAGTGGATGAGACAAAATTCCTTGGTCTTATTTTCGACCATAAATTAACGTTTATACCACCTCTTAAATACTTGAAGGCCAAATGCCTTAAAGCTCTTAACTTACTTAAAGTTGTTGCAAACACTAATTGGGGAGCAGATCGAAAAGTCCTCTTGCGACTTTACAGATCTCTTGTCAGATCCAAGCTGGACTACGGCTCGATAGTATATGGATCAACTCGCAAGTCGTACTTGCAGATGCTCGACCCTATACATAATCAAGGATTACGACTCGCCTTAGGTGCCTTTCGTACATCACCAGCCGAAGGTCTATATGTTGAAGCTAATGAACCATCACTGTCTCATAGAAGGGACAAATTAGCTCTTCAATACGCCATTAAATTAAAGTCTAACCCTTCAAACCCAACTTTCGATAATTTTTTTAATCCTAATTGTGAACCTCTTTTTGATCGAAAACCGAAGGCCATTCAACCATTTGGTCTTCGTATTAAACCAAAATTAAGAGACACTGAAATCGATCTAAATTTGATTGCCAAATACAAAGTACCACAAATTCCACCGTTGACTTTGGAAACACCAACAATTATTTTTGATCTTTGTAATAATAACAAATCCAGTACAGACCCTACTGTCTTTCAAAACAAATTTAATGAAATTAAATCGAAATACAGTAACTTTCAACATATATACACAGATGGCTCTAAAGATGGAGATAAGGTAGCTGCAGCAGCTGTTGTTCACAAACACAGCATAAAGAGCCGCCTGCCTGACAAGGCCTCTATCTTTTCTGATTCCCTTTCATCTCTTCAAGCACTGGGTAATATGAAACATGATAACCCAGTTGTGCTTCAACTTTTAGAAAAGTACAATTCTCTTATAATTGATAATGTTATTTTTTTCTGCTGGCTTCCAAGTCATGTAGGAATACGTGGTAATGATAGAGCTGATCGTGCTGCTAAGGCAGCATTAGATTTACATATATATAATATCAAATTAACTTATACTGATTTTAACAGTTGCATTAACACATATATTCGTAACTCTTGGCAAACCGCTTGGGATTTGTCAGTTAACAATAAACTCCATTCAATTAAACCGTTACTCGGAAAATGGCGTTCTTCTAGTAGACCCATTCGTCGAGAGGAAGTTGTCCTAGTACGGTGCAGGATAGGGCATATACGTTATACTCATTCATATTTATTACAAGGTGAGCAATTACCAGAATGTATACCCTGCTTTGCACCGTTAACGGTCAAACATATCTTATTGGAATGTGTAGACTTTGATCCTATGCGTCAAAGGTACTACAATGTTAATACTATGAAAGAGTTATTTGATACTGTAGATTTTAGTCTTATTTTAGATTTCCTAAAAGAGATCAGACTATATAAATCATTATAATGTGTTCTTATATATATTTACTTGTTTATATACCCGTTGACGGGCATTTGTTGATTTACATACATAGTTTATATTACACCTTATCATCCCTTATTTTTTAATAGTTTAATCTTTATATATTTACATTAATTTTTAATTAATACTTCATTTCTTCATTTTTCATCAATTTTGCGCACAATATGACCTATTTATATGTCGACGTGCCGTAAAACACCATTCATTGACCTAATTGGCGGACAATATCAGATATAAAAGATGACAATGCAACATAGAAAGAAGCAATGGAGCGCTTTTTAAATCATGAACAATGTCCAAACTACATTAAGGCAGACATATATAGACTTAAAGCAAGAAAAAATGCAGCGAATGATGAAGATGATGATGATGAACAGTCTTTGCAACTTTCTTCTCAACAGCCAGACTGGATGGAAGCCATCAAACCATACATCGAATTTGAGTGTGCAAAGGAAGACTTCAACTATGATGACGGTGGAGCTCGACTATTCTTTAGTAAAGTAATATCCTTGAAAATTATTTTAATTCGACATTAAACATGGTTGCCAGCGGCCATCTTTGTTTATATAGAGTTGTATATAAAAAGTTGTAACGACTACTCTGAAACTACTCAACCGATTTTGATGAAACTTCACAGGAATGCTGATCTAACTATCAGAACTTGCCAGTAGAGCTTCAAGGTCATTGACCTCTTGTTTGATATAAATGAGGTTAGTATTTACTTTTCATCCACTATCAAATGGTACTCGAGGCTTTGTGGACAATCTTTGTCATGATTTATTTCAGATCTGTATGAACAAAAGATGGGGAGAATACTTGGACAGGAGTACCTTTCGTCACCCTGTCCAAAGAAGCTTTGACTGTCAACATGGCACAAACAGAAAGACAAATACAAAATAGAAGACTGAATATGAGCTTGCTAAGTTTAACTACTTTTAAAACTGTTATAACTATTGACATGCGTGAAACCGGATAACCAGATTTGAAATTTTGACTTGGGTCAGTATATCTGTCGTTTTACAGTCACAATTTGTATTTAATATCTCCGCTAATGCATGACCATTAAAAGAATTGTGAACATATATGGTCACACAAACCAGATTTTCGATACAGTTAACTTTGCATTACTTGTATTTGGATTGAAACACAGACTTCTTCTAGATAGCGTCCAGTAATAAGACAAAAATATACATCAGAAGCTTCCGTATAAATATGAAATGACAGAACATATAAAATGAAGTGTCTTAAGTTTAAAATTTATTTTTAAGAATGACAATTGAATGAATGAATGGTGTTTTACGGCACGTCGACACATAAATAGGTCATATTGTGCGCAAAAAATGAAGAAAAATGAAGAAATGAAGTATTAATTAAAAATTAATGTAAATATTTAAAGATAAAACTATTAAAAAATAAGGGATGATAAGGTGTAATATAAACTATGTATGTAAATCAACGAATGCCCGTCAACGGGTATATAAACAAGTATATATATAAAACACATTATAATGATTTATATAGTCTGATCTCTTTTAGGAAATCTAAAACAAGACCAAAATCTACAGTATCAAATAACTCTTTCATAGTATTAACATTGTAGTACCTTTGACGCATAGGATCAAAGTCTACACATTCCAATAAGATGTGTTTGACCGTTAACGGTGTAAAGCAGGGTATACATTCTGGTAATTCCTCACCTTGTAATAAATATGAATGAGTATAACGTGTATGCCCTATCCTGCACCGGGCTAGGACAACTTCCTCTCGACGAATGGGTCTACTAGAAGAACGCCATTCTCCGAGTAACGGTTTAATCGGATAGAGTTTATTGCTAACTGACAAATCCCAAGCGGTTTCCCAAGAGTTACGAATATTGGTGTTAATACAACTTTTAAAATCAGTATAAGGTAATTTGGTATTAGATATATGTAAATCTAATGCTGCCTTAGCAGCACTATCAGCTCTATCATTACCATGTATTCCTACATGGCTTGGCAGCCAGCAGAAAATAATAACATTATCAATTATAAGAGAATTGTACTTTTCTAAAAGTTGAAGCACAACTGGGTTATCATGTTGCATATTACCCAGTGCTTGAAGAGATGAAAGGGAATCAGAAAAGATTACAAAATGGTCATCATCAGATTCCTGAATATAATTTAAGGCAAGTTCAATTGCCTTAACTTCAGCTGAAAAGATAGAGACCTTGTCAGGCAGGCGGCTCTTTATGCTGTGTTTGTGAACAGCTGCTTCAGCTACCTTATCTCCATCTTTAGAGCCATCTGTGTAGATATGTTGAAAGTCACTGTATTTCGATATAATTTCATTAAATTTGCTTTGAAAGACAGTAGGGTCTGTACTGGATTTGTTATTATTACAAAGATCAAAAATAATTGTTGGAGTTTCCAAAGTCCACGGTGGAATTTGTGGTACTTTGTACTTGTCAATCAAATTTAGGTCGATTTCAGTGTCTCTTAATTTTGGTTTAATACGAAGACCAAATGGTCGAATGGCCTTTTGGTTTTCGATCAAAAAGAGGTTCACAACTAGGATTAAAAACATTATCGAAAGTTGGGTTTGAAGGGTTAGACTTTAATTTAATGGCGTATTGAAGAGCTAATTTGTCTCGTCTATGAGACAGTGATGGTTCATTGGCTTCAACATATAGACTTTCGGCTGGTGATGTACGAAAGGCACCTAAGGCGAGTCGTAATTCTTGATTATTTATAGGGTCGAGCATCTGCAAGTACGACTTGCGAGTCGATCCATATACTATTGAGCCGTAGTCCAGCTTGGATCTGATAAGAGATCTGTAAAGTCGCATAAGGACTTTTCGATCTGCTCCCCAATTAGTGTTTGCAAAAACTTTTAAGTAAGTTAAGAGCTTTAAGCCATTTGGCCTTCAAGTATTTAAGGTGTGGTATAAAAGTTAATTTACGGTCGAAAATAAGACCAAGGAATTTTATCTCATCCACTACTGGTATTTGTGACCCATCCAGTGTTAGATGAGGGTCTTCATGATGTTTGCGAAGTTGACAAAATTGCATACAATTAATTTTAGATTTAGAAAATTTAAAACCATTTTCATCAGACCAGGTCTGAAGTTTATTTAGACATTGTTGTAATTGTCTCTCGATAGTATTCATGTTTTTGCACGATAACATATAACAAAGTCGTCAACATATAGCGAACAATCCACACCTGGATTGATGCATTTTACTATACTGTTAATCTTTATATTAAAAGTGTGACAGATAGTATGCTGCCCTGTGGAACACCCATCTCCTGTTCATGAATATCAGAGAGGGTTGAACCCATTCGGACACGAAACTGTCTATCATCTAAGAATTTCTCTATAAAAATGGGTAATCGGCCTCTAAGACCAATGTCATGTAGATCATTCATAATACCGTACTTCCATGCAGTATCATAAGCTTTCTCCAAGTCAAAAAATACAGCGACTAAATGTTCTTCCCTAACAAACGATTCAAATCGTATGAGATTGTCTGTTGTGCCTCGTTGGCGCCGGAATCCACTTTGATACTTTGTTATCAGTTTGTTAGACTCCAGGTACCAAACGAGTCTCTCATTAATCAATTGTTCCATGGTTTTACATATACAACTCGTTAAAGCGATTGGGCGATAATTTATTGGGTCCGTATGATATATATGTTTTTTGGGGCTTCTGGACCCCAAAAAAACATAGCCTACCTGTCCATGGTCAATATGTGTCAAAAAAAAAACATAGCCTACCTGTCCATGGTCGATATCTGTCAAAAAAACATAGCCCACCTGTCCATGGTTAAACATCAATATGTCCTGTCCATGGACCAAAATACATAGCCCACCTGTCCATGGCTCAAAAAAAATATATATGTTCTGGACCAAAATATATATATGGTATACTTCCCACACATGGTTCTGGCTAAGACTAATTAGCGAAACTAACGATGCTCAACGTATCGTCGTCTTTAAATCATGCGTTACGTCTTACCATGTCGGTGTTAGAGTCAATTATGTAGTTACGTCTTACAAGCATGCCGGTTTATGGTATACCTCCCACACATATAAAAAACGCCTACCGCAAGGTGCTGAAATAAGCGGGGTTCTGGACCAAAATACATAGCCCACCTGTCCACCGGTCATCTCACTATAACTACAGTATGTATTTTGGAGGTTCTGGACCATTATTTCTTTTTGATATAAATGTATTAAACCCTCTTAAAGAAATATATATATATATAAAAAAGAAATAATGAATACTGATTTAGGAGAATTAATGCACCTGTTTAAAACAGGTGTAATTGGTGAGCAAACACTAGAAGATGCAATAAAGCGGTGGTCTAAACTACCAATTCCAACCCCGCAAGTTGTAAAACCAATCCCAGCTCCAAGAGTTAAATCCAGCATTCCAATTCCGGAACCAAGAGTTAAACCAATCCCAGCCCCAAGAGTTAAACCAATTCCGGAACCAAGAGTTAAACCAATCCCAGCCCCAAGAGTTAAACCAATTCCGGAACCAAGAGTTAAACCAATCCCAGCCCCAAGGGTTAAACCAATCCCGGCTCCAAAAATGAGTACGGAAGACGTTCACTACATTTTACAATTACACTGGGAAGGAGTAATTAATGATGATCAGCTTAGAACGGGGCTAGATGCTCTTCCAAAGGAAACTCTAGAGGTTAAATCTCAAACATTAGAAAATTTACATAAGAGACGACGTAACAAAAAACTTCGTAAACGAGAAAAGCAGAAATATGATAAATTACAAGATGAACAAAAGCAGAAATATGACAATGTTATAAATGAACTGAAAGAGTTAAATGATAAAAAATCTACTTCAGAATTAAAACTGGTTGACAAACCAAAATGTGGTTATTTCAAAGCATACGAGATGTCTGTTAAGCAAAACAAAGACCCTCAAAAAGTATTTCGTGATAAGAAATCCATTATTACAAAACAAATCATTAAAGAGCTGACAAAGATGAATGGATTAAAGTTTCAATTAGGTCTCACTGTAAAGCTCTTCAAAGATAATGGTGCTACCAAAAAATACACCACAGCAGCATTAAACAGCAACCAATATGCAATCTTAACCTCTGAAAAAATAAATGAAATTTACGATGAAGCATCCGCAAACATACAAGAGAGCTTGGAAAGATATACAAACACTGCATCCGGGTTAGAAATTGATCACTGTGTCAAGCTTTACTTAAATATTGCAAAGTACGAGCCGTTAAAAGGTTCTTCATATATTCCTTTGCCTAAAGCAGTAGCTGATAAGAAAGCGATTATCAATGTCAAAAATAATGATGATAAATGTTTGTTTCATGCAATAAATTCTGCTTTAAATCCAGCTGCAGATCACACAGACAGATTATCAAAGTATCCTATTATAGAGTTCTTAAAGAAAAAAGGCATTGACTTTCCCACTCCAATTTCTCAAATTTCCAAAGTAGAAAAACAAAACAACCTCGCTATCAACGTTTACGGATATACAACAGGAAACAATAAAAAGGTAACTGTTTTTCCATATAAAATATCAGAACAACCAAAAGATATTGAGCGAATTAATCTGCTTTTAATATCTGAAGAGGTTGAAAAAGATGATTCAGAGGATGACCCAACAAAAACAACAAAATATCACTATTGCTTACTTCTGCGATCGTTGCCTTCACGGCTTTTCTGGAAAAGGGCTACTTACCAAACACAGAGAAGACTGTGAAGGTATCAACAAAAATTCTTGCAGAATAGAAATGCCGCAAGAAGGTAAAAATCACACACAATTTAAAAATCATCAAAATCAGATGTCTGTGCCTTATGCAATATATGCTGATTTTGAGAGTATAATCAAACCACAATCAATCAAATTTGGAAATAAATCTGAAATTCAAAATGTACACGAAGCTTGTGGATTTGGATACCAGGTTGTCAGATAAGATGGCAAAGCTGAAGAACCTGGTATTTACAGAGGTGAAGATGCTGTGGAAGTGTTTTTAAATCGACTAGAATGTGAGAAGAGCAACATTAATAACATATTTGCTCACCCAAACCCATTAATCATGACGCAGCAAAATGGGGAAGATCATGAAAAAGCAACACAATGTTGGATATGCGAGAATGAAATAGGAAGCGGTAAAAACGGTAAAGTAAGAGGCCACTGTCATTTTACAGGTGAATACAGAGGCGCAGCACATACAAACTGTAACCTGGAACTGAAAATAAAACCAGATAAAACAATCATCCCTGTTATATTTCATAACCTCAAAGGATATGATAGTCATCTCATCATGCAAAAAATACATAAAATGACAGGTAGTATTACATGCATCCCAAACAACGCTGAAAAGTATATTTCATAATGCATCAATCCTGGTGTGGATTGCTCTCTTTATGTTGACGACTTTGTTATATGTTATCGTGCAAAAAACATGAACACTATTGAGAGACAACTTCAACAATGTCTCAATAAACTTCAGACCTGGTCTGATGAAAATGGTTTTAAATTTTCTATATCTAAAACTAATTGTATGCACTTTTGTCAATTACGTAAACATCATGAAGACCCTCATCTAACACTGGATGGGTCACCAATATCAGTAGTAGATGAGGCAAAATTCCTTGGTCTTATTTTCGACCGTAAATTAACGTTTATACCACACCTTAAATACTTGAAGGCCAAGTGCCTTAAAGCTCTTAATTTACTTAAAGTTGTTGCAAACACTAACTGGGGAGCAGATCGTAAAGTCCTTTTACAACTTTATAGATCTCTTATCAGATCCAAGCTGGACTACGGCTCAATAGTATATGGATCGACTCGCAAGTCATACTTGCCAGTAGGAACGCCACGGACCTATAACATATCAGTTCTGTTCGCATTTTAACTCCGCGAACATGGACTATTTCTTTGTATTTTACGGACTATTTTACGAATTTTCAACTAAAACAGACGCCATTTTTTTACACCCGAAATTGGGCGCGCTACGTCGGCGAGCACTACGGGTACCTATGGAGTCTAACAACACGCGTACAGTGTTTCATACCGTAGATTATGTAAAAGCTAATACCTTACCGGACGAAATAACGTCCCATTATGTGTCAACACGATGCAGTGTTGGTGTCTGACAGGTCACCGTGACATAACTTGACACGTGAAATTGACATGTTGTTGCAAGTTGGATTTGGGATTATTGTCTGCTGCTGGAGGTCCATGATCAAGGTATTTGTTTTGTCATTAAAATGTGTTTGTTAATAAACAGTACACACCCCTTTTAGATCGTGCATATTTAGACATTGGCCAAATACTGTGCCTAAAAAAGTAGTGTATAGTGTAAAATAGAAAGTTCATAATCACTATAAGTGTTTTTCGTGTACTCCGATCTTTCCAGTAACTGGATGAAGTGTAAACTGTAGAACGTTTCGTGGAATAAAACAATTGCTAGTAGAAATGCTATCAATGTCCCCCGCACCCCGCCCCCACCCAAGTACAGTAGATAGGGGTGTGAGGGTAGATGGAGCTTGCATACCGAAAACAAGGAGGGGGTAAGAAAACTAGAAACCCCCTCCACCCCCACCCCTCAGATGCATGAATGTAAATAGTTAGCGTTGTCTCTATATCGTTATGTTATCCCCATTTTCTCGCACATTCGTGAATACATAACCCGATACAACTACCATTGAAACAATGTAATCTGCCATAGACATTTGACTGAAATCGGTCAGATTCATATGTATGTACAGTAAAGTTTTGAGGCAAGGAAGTGATTTTGAATTTACATTTATTTACATTCTGTTGCGAAAAAAACAACGCAATTTCGAGAAAGTACATTTCACTTAAAAGCCTTTAAGGCGGAGCTACTACGCTTGCCTCCAGTGTGTCTCAAAAGAAATGACTATTCCATGGGCTGGAAATATGCTGTGAAAGTGGAACAATGTTTTTAATGGATCTCCAGTTGGGCTACATTATATTTTACATGTATAATGCATGATGAGAGATGTTTTTATTACATTAACAGTGTTATTGAGCACAAGTAGTATTCATGCTTTATTCAATTTAGTTATTTTATCTTTTCTTTTTTAAATATGTTACATTATGTATAACAAAGGATAAACTATGTCTGCTTGATCATTGACATTGGATTGATGTTGTTTTTAGAGAGGTCTCAAATGTGAATCGTGCCCTTGAGCAGCTCTAAGTGAATTGATACTGACGACTTCAGAATGTAAAGCCGTATTAAATGCCATTGGATCATATGGAGGTAAGAGCCTTTTTAAAAATTGTTTGCACTTGTGTAGTTCTTTAAATGGAGCTTGTGTTATGCTTGCACGGTGCTGTTCAAAGTTAGAGTAAAAATATTTCAGTGATAGTGCAGCGTGATTGTCATATGAGCTCGTGTAAACTACATGTACTGGATACATGCGAAAACAAGTTGTGTTAAAGGGACACTAGGCAGTCTTTATTTGTTTAAAACTTCTGGAGTTCGGTTAATTTTTTTCTGCATAGTTTGCATTTGTGCATCATTAATATTATTTATTAGAATAGTTCAGAAGAAATTGTTTTACACATTACTTACTTACACATTACTTACTGTTGATAATAGTGCACCTATAATAATTTATTTAACTTTTTTTATTTTTTTTTATTTAAACAATATTTTATTCAAGTACTGAATGGGATTGGACAACAGGCAATGCCTATGTAAGACCTCTCCCGTAACTTTTAATGCAAGCAGGTTTAAATTTAACATGTTACCAGGTTAACAAATGGAGATGCTAATGTTAAAGCTTGATAAATACTTCAAGATTGCCGTGTGTCCCGTTAACATCATCTAATTGGTCTATGTGATGGGTCCTCAATTTATTAAAGGGACACAGAGCAAATTTCTAATTTTGTGTCTGTTTTACACATTTTCACATCAGAACAGACCACACATCTACAAAAGTGTCTTCTCAACTGCCCTAGTTAATCATGTTTTATTTCTAAAACTAGCGGCATCACCAGGTTTTGAGAGAGAAAATAAATAGTTGTATATTAATGTTTTCTCCCGATGTAAAATGACCTTACTAAGTCATTAAAGTAAAATATCCTATGAACAAAACGTGTAAAATTTAACAATTTTAGATTTTTGGGCAGCCTTGTATTTTATTCCCCCTGAATTATGAATTCATTTATCAGCATTGTTCAGTAGTTGTTATATTATTGATGTAGTATATCAATAAATGAATTCATAATTCCACAATTTTATTCCGTGCGAAGATCTATTTGGAACGTCGATTCGGCGTATTTAAACGATTACGGTGTACTTTGTTAATTTTCGGGGGAAAAAAGTACTTGCCTCAAATTTGATTAAAACTGCGCATTAGCAGCCTAATCAATACGGTATGGAGGGTGGTGGGGTTGGAATGAGGGTGGGGGGGGGGGGGGGGGGCTGCAGGGATACTACCGTAATGGTGTCCTTGAGAAAAATGGTGAACATTCTACTCTAATAATTTATTGAATACAGAACAATGTTGAAATCAATATATCTCTTAAAAAGGATTTCACAATTTCATGGTTTTATATCCCGCGTGTACATTAACTTCGAAAGGCGATTGTTCATATTTTAGCGAACACGGTGTACTTTGTTAATTTTGGGGGAAAAAAAGTACTTTTTTCTGATTGACTTTAAATTTTGGGTTTTAATAGTAGACATGTCAATGAACACTTTCGTGAAAAAAAATTCATTCTCGCTGTTAAAACTTAATTTTTTTGCATTTTTTTCGGATTCAGAAAATTAGCACTGCAACATATATGTTCATAATCCTCATTTCCTTTCCCGACGTACCGTTACAATTTTGTTTGTTAAAACCTATTCTGAGCACTCCGGCATAAACCAAAAGCATGTATAGATCAGAAATTTAATCTGGAATGCATGGATACATACATTTGAAATATATGTATTGAAATAATGGAATTATTTCATTTATTGTGTACCCGTACGCGTCTGGAAATGTATATGCATTATGCCGTCTTTGAGTCCGTGGGTCATGTTAGTTAATTTTGGGGGGAAAAAAGTACTTGTCTCCGATTTCATTAAAAATTTGCATATGGACAGAGGAAAGATTTATCTACGCGTACATGCATTTGTTTTTATTCTCGCTTCTAAAATGACAAAATAAATCGATTTTGATTTAAAAGCGCATTTTTGGCAATTTAAACCTTAAAACAACCTAAATTCATCCCTTTGAAAAATACCTTTAACTATTAATGGGAATTACACGAAGTGTACACCAATTCTGTTCGACCAATGTAGTTTGTGAATATTATTACTTTAACAACGATCTGTGATGGTGTTTTGTTATAATCACAGTTTATAAATAAGAGGTGAAGAAATCTGACCAGTGACAATTTTCCCGATAATGTCATTTTGTTATCGATTTTATCACGTGACCTTGTTTGATAAATATTCCTACGCCATAGGGCTGGCGTTCCTACTGTGCAGATGCTCGATCCTATACATAATCAAGGATTACGACTCGCCTTAGGTGCCTTTCGTACATCACCAGCCGAAAGTCTATATGTTGAAGCTAATGAACCATCACTGTCTCATAGACGGGACAAGTTAGCCCTTCAATATGCCATTAAATTAAAATCTAACCCTTCAAACCCAACTTTCGATAATGTCTTTAATCCTAGTTGTGAACCTCTTTTTGATCGAAAACCGAAGGCCAACCGACCATTTGGTCTTCGTATTAAACCAAAATTAAGAGACACTGAAATCGACCTAAATTTGATTGCCAAGTACAAAGTACCACAAATTCCACCGTGGACTTTGGAAACACCAACAATTATTTTCGACCTTTGTAATAGTAACAAATCCAGTACAGACCCTACTGTCTTTCAAAGCAAATTTAATGAAATTAAATCGAAATACAGCAACTTTCAACATATATACACAGATGGTTCTAAAGATGGAGATAAGGTAGCTGCAGCAGCTGTTGTTAACAAACACAGCATAAAGAGCCGCCTGCCTGACAAGGCCTCTATCTTTTCAGCTGAACTTAAGGCAATTGAACTTGCCTTAAATTATATTCAGGAATCTGATGATGACCATTTTGTAATCTTTTCTGATTCCCTTTCATCTCTTCAAGCACTGGGTAATATGAAACATGATAACCCAGTTGTGCTCCAACTTTTAGAAAAGTACAATTCTCTTATAATTGATAATGTTATTATTTTCTGCTGGCTTCCAAGCCATGTAGGAATACGTGGTAATGATAGAGCTGATAGTGCTGCTAAAGCAGCATTAGGTTTACATATATCTGATACCAAATTACCTTATACCGATTTTAAAAGTTGTATTAACATATATATTCGTAACTCTTGGCAAGCCGCTTGGGATTTGTCAGTTAACAATAAACTTCATTCAATTAAACCGTTACTCGGAGAATGGCGTTCTTCTAGTAGACACATTCGTCGAGAGGAAGTTGTCCTAGCCCGGTGCAGAATAGGGCATACACGTTATATTCATTCATATTTATTACAAGGTGAGCAATTACCAGAATGTATACCCTGCTTTGCACCGTTAACGGTCAAACACATATTGCTGGAATGTGTAGACTTTGATCCTATGCGTCAAAGGTACTACAATGTTAATACTATGACCGAGTTATTTAATACTATAGATTTTAGTCTAGTTTTAGATTTCCTTAAGGAAGTCAGACTATATAAATCATTATAATATGTTCTTGTATATAATTACTTTTTTATATACCCGTTTTCGGGCATTTGTTGATTTACATCTATAGTTTATATTACTACCATATCATCCCTTATTTTTTAATAGTTTTATCTTGATATATTTACATTAATATTTATTATCATGGGCATGACATTAACAAAAATCCACAGAGTATTAGAATTTAATGAAAAACCATGCATGGCATCATACATAAACCTAAACACAGAACTTAGGAAAAAAGCTAAATCACAATTTGAAAAAGATTTTTACAAGCTTATGAACAACTCTGTGTTTGGCAAAACAATGGAAAATTTACGCAAGCGGACTGATATAAAACTAGTCAGAACTGACGGCTCTGAAAATGAAAAGATAAGAAAAATAATAGCCAAACCCAACTTTAACAGGCGTATACAATTTTCAGATGAATTGTCAGCAATACATGTAAACAAAACAAAATTAACATTAAACAAACCAATTTATGTTGGGATGGCAGTATTGGATTTATCAAAGTACATGATGTATGACTGGTACTATAATACCCTGAAGAAAAGGTACGGAGATGACTGTACTTTATTATACACAGACACTGACAGCCTACTGGTAGACATCAAAACAGATGATGCATACAAAGACATGACTTAAATGAAAGATGAGTATGATCTAAGTGATTATCCTCAAAATCACCCAATGCACGATGATACAAACAAAAAAGTATTAGGTAAAATGAAAGATGAATGTGCTGGTGTTCCTATAGTTGAGTATATTGGATTAAGACCCAAGCTATATTCTATTTAGAGAGCGGATGAGCAGATTATTAAGAAAGCAAAGGGAGTAAAAAAATATGTAATCCAAAAACATATCGACTTTGAGAACTACAAGGATGCATTGTTTAACAAGAAAAAATACATCCATGAAATGAATATGATACGATCAATAAAGCATCAAATATATGGCATAACAGTAAACAAAGTAACACTACCACCATTTTACTCAAAAAGATACATAGCACCAGACGGTATTAAAACTGATGCATATGGTTTCTATAAAAACTTATGAATTTGGGTATCAACAGGAACAATAAGTAGTTCTTCTTTGACAAATCCTCTTTGAGGCGCTGGTGCTTTTAAATAATAAACTCTTATGCCTTGCGTCACCATATAACTTTTAATCTACACTCCACATGGGATCAGTTGCTCTGCGTCTTCCACCTTCTTGTTCCCCGGGTTGATATAAATATCTTACACTTGCATTCATACAGATAGGATCACCTTTTAATATTTTTGTTTCAACATGAGGGGGCTTTTTTGTCTCCACATTTATTGCTTTAACAACTTCTGGTAATCTCTTTACCCACTCTCTGTTGCGTTTTTGCGAATCTATTTCCTTAGCATACTGATAACCAAACAATCTTTCAGCTAATGTTCTGTTAAATCTTTCCACTATAGCTTGGTCTCTGTGTATTTCTGTTCTGCCTCGTCTGATATTTACTTTGTGTTTGGCCATTAATTGCGATACTGCACCCATGAATTCTCTGCCTGGATCCACTTGTAATAACTTTGGATATTTTAGATGCCGACTATATATATTTTCAAATGCTTTGGCAACTTCTTTGCTATCCTTGGAAGTCAGCGGCTCTGCTTCTTTGTATCTACTTGCAATATCAACCACAGTCAACGCATATTTATACGTCTTGCGACCATAGGTATCATGCGGTAAAAATAACAAATCACCTTGATGCACTCCATTCTTAGCAGAAACATCAAACCTGGGTCTAATTATTTTCTTCGGCGCAGGTAAATAAATCTGCCACACAGCTTGTTTCTTTAAAAATTCTAAGGCCTTTTTTTCACTGACACCAGCCTCTTTTGCTATTTTTTTAACTGCTGTGTAACCTCTCCAAAATCCTTTTGGGCTGTAATAAATCTTTACCATTTTCTTCAAAAAAAATAATATAACTATATAAAAAATGGAAATCACAACTGCACGATTTGATGAACTGCTTCAAGAGCTAAATCAATATAGCACAAAGAAATGGACAGACTTGGAAAAGAATAAAATATACACTATTACAAATACAAAAATAGTGGATACTCAATATGGTCCATCCATGGTATTAACATTATCAGATAACGGTGAAGTATGGGCGCCTGGTCATCTCAAAGATAAAATAGAGGGGGCAAGTGCAGAACCACCATATTATGTGCGACCACTTGGATTGAAACCATGTAAAAACAACAAAAAAAATAGGTATCATGCATATGACATAGTCTTTCCAAAGTAAACATACTTAGTCATTCCAAATCGAAAGTAATTATAGTTTTAAACTATTTTTTGTAGTTTTAAACTATTTTTCATAAACTCAATTTGTACGCTACAAATCCAGTTGCAGCCATGCCCACCACAATAAACGTAATTTCTCTATTCTGTTGATCCGGAGATGGTGTATAAAAATCACTCAACTTGGGCTCCGGTTCCAAAAGCAAATGTTTGCCAGTTATGTAATAATACTGTTTCATAGCTTGGTCCACATCATCAAAAGTCTGCTCTGCATGATGCTCTTTTTGCAGTTGCTTATTAATAAAATCTAATCTCTCTGTTCTTTTTTTATTCCACGCCGCTTGTGCTGCTTCCAATTGTTCTACGGCTTTGTCATGCCTTTGTCTTTCCTGATCTGCATGACTTCCCATTTTTGAAAAGAAATAATTTGAACCGCTAAATGCCAATGCGTTTGTTAATGCGCCACCTATCATCATTGCTACTGCGCTTGCCATTTTTTTTATATATTTTTTTTAAAAATTATTTCATAATATCCACAGGAATAATACCTTGCTTAATCAACATATCCTTTGTAGCCATTGCTAACATTATATCCACAGACAGCATCCCAACATCTGTCATATTAAAATCCACTTTAGGTGCTGGTCTTTTTAGTAGTTTTCTGCTAATCTCAGAATATCCAATAGTTAAAAGTGTTTCCACTCCAGCGTGATACATCATATTTACAATTTGTTTTCCGTCAATACTTGCTGCCATTTTTTTATATGAAAAAAAAAAAATTAAAAAAAATCAAACGGGTCTTTTGGTGCAAGATGAACAGGTTGCACAGCTACGGGTGGTGTAGCAACAGCTACCGATTTCTTGTTATAAATATACAAACCCAACCCAGCAAAGCCTACTAATAAAATCGGTGGAACATAATTTTTGTATACGTTTATTTTGATTTCTGGTTCCTCTTCATCTATTGTTATTTTTGTTATTTCATTTTGATTTGCATCCTGACGCTTTGCCTTTCTTGCTGCTGCTCCTTTTTTCCCAGCCTCTACTCGTTTTTTTACTTTTTGTTGTTCACTCTCCATCATTTATATTATCTATATTTTTATTTTTATTAAAATCAATATGTCTAACAGTTGTCAGTATTGCTGTAAATGGTGCTAAGCACATTCCATACCTGTAATACAACTCACAACAAGCACTTGTTAAAGCATGATTAATAAATGGGTCTTCCTCCAAATCTTCTATCAGTTTTGGTGGATTGGTTACATTGAAATATTTTGATACTCCCATCACATACAAGTTAATAAAAGAATTGCCTAAAGTCTTAGTCATGCTTGCCCCAAGCCTTGCTTCATATCTGCAGTAAAGTTTATTAATTTCATCTGAGGGCATGCTATCTATATTCGTGAGTTGTATGGCTTTACCCAAATATTGACGACTACCGCCGCCAGCCACTATGGCTGATAATCTTTCTTTTTTTGTTTCTTGTTGCTTTGATTCATCACGTTCTGTAAAACCTTCCGATATATCTTGTTATAGTTCTTCCGCATTCATTTTTATATTAATAATTTTATTTTTTATCTTGAAATAAACATAAAACACAGTTGCGATATTCACCACGCAACTAGTAATGGTTAGTATTGTTAATAGCATTGTTATTAACAATACTATTTTTTCTATAAGCATTACTAATTTGCTATGAGCAATGCTATAAGCATTACTAATTTGCTATGAGCAATGCTATAAGCATTACTAATTTGCTATGAGCCGTGTTTCACACTATTTTTTTCCGTAGCGGGATTACGTCAGCTGGCTGCTTTTGCTGTTGTTGTTGTTGCTGCTGCTGCTCGTCTTCAGAGGCGCTTCTGCTGCTGCTGATGATGATGCTGATGTAGCGGTGTTTCGCCGCCTTCGATGCGCTGCTGTGCTTGGTGGTGGTGCTGCTGCTGCTGAAGACGTCGTCGTGTCGTGATCGTTTGGCCCACGCAACTAGTCTGCAAGCATTGCTATTAACATTGCTTTGTTGCTGTTACTATTAGCAACAAAGCAATGCTGTTAAAAATTATTCAACCCAATAACCAGTTGGTTGGTCAGTCCATAAAATTAACTTGGAATATTTAGTCTTTGCTAAAGCTTTTCTTAGTCTGGTTCTCTCTTCCAGCGTCGGAATAACATCATTTTCTCTCAAACAATTTTCATAACTATCTCTGTCCTTGGTGTAAAACATACACAACCATTTTGCTTGCTCCCTTAAATCTTTCAATACAGAATTATATCTCTGTGAAATGACCCATACTGATTGTTTGGCGTGACGACCGGAGAATGCCAACTCTGATAACATATCTTTTTTCTTTGTTAATTCTTTTGTGGCGGAGCAATCATCAATGATGTATGTATAATGTGGGCTTGCCAGCAAATTGTTTGAAGAATAAACGCAACAGCTCTTGTAGCATTTCTTTGCCGTTGCTAACGGGATTGACACTTTTTTTTTTTATCTTTTGGGTGTCTTACATCTCCTATCCAGAATCTATTTTTATAAGCCTCGTTCCACTCTATGGTTGGACACAATATAATTATATGTTCAAAAACTCCAACATACTCGTATTCAAGTATGCTAAGAACATACTCTGTTTTGCCGCAGCCTGTCTGACAACAGATAATGGCACTGTGCGGATATTTAGGATATTTAGTATCGTACTTCTTTGAATCTTCCATCTTCGAAATTGATTTGCGCATCTTGTATTATATATAGATAAATATTTAAAAGTTGATCTGCATCTGCTTTTTTATTTATTAGTATCGTTATGCCTTCACTGCCGTTTTCTATTCTTCTTCCACTGTCGTGTAATAAATTGTCATCACATGTTCTAAGGTCAAGCCACAAAGCATATGCTTTTGTTAGATAGGTCTCAAGAGAAACATTGGTAAAGTATAAGTCCTTTGTCACTATGTCTGTCTCTTTGTTTATTTTTGATGTTAAAGCAAAATATTTGTTGATTTCATCCCAATGTTGATATGCCCTCATGCCCTGACTATACAACTGATTTGGTACGCCCTCTATTGTCATTTCAACCTTTTCAATCTTTGGGTTGTAAAAGGATTCCGTGTCTGTTCTTTCTGGGTCTTCAAACAGCATTAAAATACCTTTCATGCTCCGTGCTGGTACATTAATGTTGATATTCCAAAGGGTATCAGATTTGTTTGCTATTATTTTTCTATGTCGCAAGATACGATCATACATAAATACTATCTTACCATTGGTTTGCTGTCTTATTTGTCTGGCTAATTCAACATCACTAACCATATCAAATTCCAATCAGATATTTTTTATTACATAAGATGCATCAGCATCACTGCTTTTGATAACTTTGTTATAATCGTTAAACGTTAATTCATATTCTAACCTATCACCAAGCCCCGCTTGATAAAATAGCATATGACTTTCTAACATTTCAAAGTTCAGTGGAATACAAAATCTATTTCCATAAGCTGCTGCTATATCTTCATCTTCGGTGTCTGAGGATTTATCTCCCGCGAAAACTCTATGTTTTAGCATGTTTGCTTTACCCACACCTTGGTAAGCTATGTGTATTCGTTCGGTAGGGCTTTTCCATAAATCTACATAACTGTGATATATATCACTGTCATCTATTGACATGACTTCATTGCCACTTATTCTGCATGTCATTTTTTTTCACAATTGCTCTACCCAGATTCTGCTATAGAGTAGCGTTGACGTCTGTTCTGCTTTTAAGTTCTATTTCAAAGGCAAGACGAGCAGTACGTGGAACTATCACATCATTAGTACTTAGATTTGGAAATCTTACAAGCAGTTGCTGGTTTTGGTCTATTGTTGATGGATTATTAGTTATTACTACACTTGTGCGGATGCCCTTGGCACCATGAGGTTCTCTTAGTTTTCTATGAGGGTTGAGTTTGTTTCCGTAAGCTGACATTTTTAAATATATATATATATATTTTTTTAAATTAAATAAAATAAACAATCGCTGAAGGAGGATATGCGTTTGACAATCCTACGTTTGATCCAGATGATGTGGATGCTTATGTAGACGAATTACTTGATGGAGAATTTATACAACCTGGCTCAGAATTCCAGAGACAAATTATAAATGAAAATAATCATATTAATCAGCTTCAAGGGGAAGATAAAATAAAAGAACAGCTCGCACAAAAAAAGTGGTTAGTAGATCAATTTTTTTTACTGAAGTTAATGCTGAGATCAGCGGAATTGATTATAAAGATGATTTTAGAGTGGCTGAGGACAAAATCGGTAGAACAATGTTAAATGCAGTTCGGTTGGGGACGGATGATGTTCCACTTACCTATTATAGGGGAAATAATCCAAACGAACCAATCAAGTTTTATGTGCTGGACACTTTAGATAGAAAACATGGTATTGACTTCGTGAAAAATAATTTAAAAATGTATGATTATTTAGTTCCACGTGAAAGACTTGCTCGGGGTAGGGCAGAAATAGCAGCCTTGGCAAAAACAAGAGATACCATCGCTGCAGAGAATATACCATTGCAAACTTTTTCAACAACTGAAGATGTACAAAATACAGTAGATGCTGTAAATATAATTGAGAGTGATTTGAGTAATATAATAGATGAAACTCATCCTAAAACTGCTGTTCAAACACAAACAGAAGGTCTAACATTGCGAGAGATACGAGGTTTAGATAAGAGATTGCAAAGCTTTCGTGGAGAACTTACTAATAATCTCTCAAAGCTCACTGAGCTTGATAAAGATATAACAAAAGAAAAACAAAAATTAGAACAGGTTAGCACCCCCGGGCAGGAGGATGAGTTTCAACAAGAGCGCATACGTGACAGAATAAAAAACTTAGAAAATGAAAAAAGTGCACGACTTGAAGCGGCGAGTGAAAACAAAGAAGCATTACGCAGTCAAATAAACAGGATAAAAGAAACTATAAATAAGGTGTTAAAAGAAGACACAACATTGGGTGAGAGAATAAAAACACTATTCAGAGAGCAAGGTATTACTATTGTTAGTATTTTGACTGCCTTTGGTATGATTATTGGGGTATTAGTTGAGGCCATTATTCCTACAACGGGAGGAGGGTCTGCACCTGTTCCAACTCCAAAACCGGATCCATCAAGTGCCAAGGAATGGATAAAAAAACAACTAAGTAATCTTGGTAAACTTCTTGCCAACCTAGCTGGTAAAGCTGCTGCAGCACTTCCAGGAGTTATTGGTGCAATAGTATCATGGCTTTTATCTGCAACAGGTAATGTTATTAATTGGCTTGGTAACAATCTATGGGCTTTGCTTGTGTTTGTTTCCAAGTTGTTGTATGTGGCAGCTAAAGAGTGGTTTAGTAAATCTCGTAGATAAGTAATGCAGCAAGACCTATTACTATAGTACCAACAATTATAGTTGTTTTGTTATCTTCGTGTTCAATCGCTAGTTTATGTATTTCTGATGTAAGTATTGATTTATTAAAGTCGGGTAAAAAATTCTTTGTTGTGGTGCATTGAAAAGGTTGAACACTTTTTGTCGGCACTGGTTTTACATTTACATCATTATTTAATCCTAATGCTTGTGCATCGGTTGCTATTACAATTTCATTATTGTAGTCTTGTATTGTTCCAATTCTTAATTCCATGTCACTCGGAGACATGTACAATCCACTTCCATAGACAAAATTTACTTTACTTCTTGCATATTTTAGGGTGTTTTCATATCTTGAAATTTGACTGGGCAAGTTGATGGGGCTGTTTATTGCGTCCTCTACATTTGCTAAAAATTGTTTTTGTGCATCAAATGCCGTTCCAGTTCCAAGTATATCTGTTCTTGTTTGTGATTGTGAGCCAAGGATTGCCCAGCAGTATGTTCTTATGCTGTCATTGATTCTTTCTACTCAAGCTCTTGTAAATCCAGATGAACAATCTAGTATAAAAGTAGACCAGCTGTTGTCTGCTTCAGATCCTTGTGCAATGTAATGAATGTGATATGTTTTATCACTATCATAGACTGTGAAACTCATCGTTTTGTTGTCGTATACAGTATTTATCAAAGGATGATAACCAATATGTGTCCAGTAATTATAAATTGTTCCTAGACCATCATTATAGCTTTGTTTCTGTCTCCAGGCTGAATATAAGTCAACGTTAAACTCCTTGCATATTATTTCGTATGCGTTTCGGTTATATGTGTTATTAAACGCATTCCAATTTGAGTCTTGCGGCATTGCTACACTCATCTCAAATAATATTCTTCTGACTTGGTAATAGACATGAAATCGAAATAACGAACCAACAAGGGCATCAGCTTTTAGATGGTTGTTGAAATCAATGCCACATCCAGATGTCGCACACCAAATAGCAAAATTCAACTGGTTTTGCCAAAATAACATCCAGTCTGTTTCCCAGCTTTGGACTATAGCATCTGATTTAACGTATTGGAGTTTGTATTTTTCAAAGACATTGGGAAATGATGCTTTAAAGCCTTTACCGTTGGATGTAATGACTATGTTTTGATTTATTATATCTATCACTTTCTTGCTAAAAGTACTAAAATTGTAATGAGCATCTGAGCTATATTTAAATTCTTTAGAAATCATTTTTATTTATATATATTAAAAAAAAATGTTTCATACAATTTCAAACATAGACAACTCTATTAACTTACAACAGTATATCGATAATAGAGATGGAACTAAGCGCGTTGGATTAAAAAGTTTTACATAAACTATCGGTTGGTATAATATTAATCATGAAGTCATAAAAAGAAAAAAAACAGACCACACATATCATATACCAGCCGGACTCTATAGCTTTCACCAGTTGGTATATATATTTGAAGGGTTAAATATTATATAACCTCTTTAAATACACCAACAGAGACACGATTATCAAGCGATCTTTCAAAAATGCTGGGATTCAAGGACAGGAAATGGTTGACAGGTACTCATACTGGACAACAATCAATTGATTTAGCTCCTTATAAACAGCTCTATGTTCATCTGGAACAAGTTAATACGAGGGATAATTATTTCAATGGCGCGCCAAACACTATTATAGGGGTTATGCCTGTAGTAAATAAGCAGTTTGGAGATATTGTATATACACGTTGTTATCCTGAATAGCACTGTCTTACGAATGGTGTAATTTCTGAATTAAAAATAGAAGTCAGAGATGAGTATGGCAGCAAAATAGATAATCACGGTTTGCCTATGAGTTGTGTTTTAGAAATTATTTAAAAAATATATTTTTATAAAAAAAACAATGAGTATATTTGGATTTACAAGAGCTAAAAAAACAGAAGACTTGGAGGCTTTGATAAATGATGTTCAAGATTTATATAGGCGAATTGTGCCTTTTGTTAACCAGTTTAATCATTTGAGAGATAGAGTTGATAATCTTAAATATGGGATTATAACAATATGTGCGGAGGCTAAGGGTCCAATTGCAATGAATAGAGTACTCTCATTTGGTAACGGTGGAGCAGAAACAAATGTGGGGTATGTAATGACACGCCGTGGTCGTATTATGGGAATAGGTTTAGCAAGTGAACGATTAGTTGGTGACGTATCTGTAATAGTTTCTGTCAATGGTGTTGAACAACCAAATTATGGCATAACGCTTCACACCATCCCACGCAAACACGATAACTTTGATAGTCCTTTAGAGATTGGTGCTGGTTCTGTTGTTAACTTTGTATGCAAGGTTGCTAACGCTACCGCTGTAAATACGGTGGCATCATTATTAATTGAATTAATTTAATTTTTTATTAATAAATAAAAAAATGAAGCAACCGACAGCACCAAGTTTATATCCTCCGTTGCCAGAGGACGGACAGAATTATAGATTACAAAAAATTCCAGAGATTGAACAAAAGTTAATAACAGAGCGAGACACACGCAAGTCTCTTTATAAAAAATATAAACGTGGTATTAATATCACGGATAGAATTGACACTACCTTAATATCGGCTGGTGTTATTATGGCTGGGGTTTGATTTGTTGTTCCAGTTTTGTTACCTTTGGAAATAGCAGCAATAATATGTGGAGCTACAGGTGTTTGTATTAGTTTTATCAGAAGCAAGCTTAATGCAAAAGCTCAAAAACATCATGAAATAAAAACTTTGGCAGAGTCTAAGTTAAATAGTATAAAGCAGTTAATATCAAAAGCGTTGAGTGATGCACAGATATCTGATTAAGAGTTCAAGATGGTTTTGGATGAACTGGAGAGATACTATAATTTGAAACAGGACATCAAACTAAAGAAAGTTGAAATTAGTGAAGTTCAAAAAAAAAGAACTAGTGGAGCAGGGAAGAAAGGAAGCAATGGCAACCTTACAAAAAAGTCTAAAAAGTGTGTGATAAATTGTTTTAGTAATGTGTATGAGTATGATCCACCACCTTTGTATTAAAGGTCGGAAAATGTTAATTTGGGTTTTAAAAAGTACTAGTCTTCGTAAATTTAAAAAAGGCTTTTTTTACACCGCGAGATTTACCCCTCTACTTCTACATTTACTTTGGAAAGACTAAAAGAAATATAAAAAGATCGGACAGGGAAAGTAGCATTCAAGGAGGACAGTAAACCACAAAACACAGAAACAAACACGCAAACAGACAAACAAGAAGGCAAAAGCAATAATAAATGCAAACGACATCACAAACACAAAAAGGGTTGACAATAGGGCTACCGCCTTGGAAGGTCAGTGGCAAAGTAGGCCACTGGGGGTTTAAACTGGTTCTAGGGTGCACCAAACCTCACACTTACCCTACTGTCATCCCATTAAAACAGGACAGTGTAAATAAAGAAATCCCCGCCATGATCTAATCTCTAACCAACAAGGCAGCATCAATAGGCAATATAAGTAAAACACAAATATGCTCGTGTAAATATAATACAAAAAACAACAACAATAGCCTAGAAAGCCACAATGAAGGTACTCAATGACTTTGCAGAAGCCAGAGCAGTAAGAGAATAAACCATTAAGGGCACGACAAGAAAGATCATGGACAAACATCAAACGCCACCGTCCCAATGGGCTTTAGGTAGGCGTCATCATAGGGTCCACAGCCTGTCCGGTCATCGTACAATTAAAGAGGAAAGCATAGTGGCGAACTGTAAAAGGGTCCACCACCAAGCATGCAGTACGTTGCAAAATGATAGGGTCATAACCTCTTTTGATAAACTTTTTAACAAGTTTAACAAAGATAGTATGAAAGTGATCATGACCTAGAATCTTACGAAGTTTATAAATCACATCTCCATAGAAGTCAGGTTGTGATAGTCCTTGTCGCAGAAGAGTCCTTAAATTACCTTTATATTTGGAAAGAAGATCAGGGTTACGATAATACAATTTTGCAAAGGTTTTACGAAGTTTATGGTAACGGTAACCCTGATTGAGTAACTTTTTAGTTATACAAAGATTACGAATATTAAAGTCCTCAACTCGAGTACAAGCTCTAGAAAAACGAATAAGTTGAGACACATATACCCCATAAGAAGTTGCTCTTGGAACATCCCCATCCAAGTGGGGATAATTACCAATGTCAAAATTAAAATCATCTCTCTTGTCATAGATTTTGCTAATTATTTTACCATTTTCAATAGAGAGATCTAAATCAAGAAAAGAAGCGTTATTATCAGATATATTAGCTTTGTTAAGCTGAAGTTCTTTGGGATAAATATAATTAACCATAGTTGGAAAGAAAGGGTTGTCAATGTTCAATATGTCATCCAGATACCGAGAGGTATCATTCATATGCATGATAGCTAAAAAAAATAAAAATTTTTTGTTGATATAAATGTATTAAACCCTCTTAAAGAAATATATATATATATAACAAAAAGAAATAATGGAAATCAATTATCAAAAAGAAATAATGGAAATCAATTATCAAAAATAAATAATGGAAATCAATTATCAAAAAGAAATAATGGAAATCAATGTTTGCAAATTTCTTAAAATTGGATTACACAATCCATGTAAAAATAAGACTACAAAAGATTCTAATTATTGCAGTTTGCATAAGTATATATTAAAAACAAGTCATGTATTGCCGTGCTCAATATGTAAAAAAGGTACAAGAGCAAAAAATAAAATTTGTGCTGATTGTGGTGGAGTTTCAGTCAGAATAATGGCAAGTTATTGGAAATTTAAAGATTATAATGCTGAGTGCTTAAAATTTAGACATATTAATGTTTAATCATATTTTATTACAAAAATACATATCAAAAAGAAATAATGGTCCAGAACCTCCAAAATACATAGTGTAGTTATAGTGAGATGACCGGTGGACAGGTGGGCTATGTATTTTGGTCCAGAACCCCGCTTATTTCAGCACCTTGCGGTAGGCGTTTTTTATATGGGTTGCGGTAGGCGTTTTTTTATATGTGTGGGAAGTATACCATTAAAACCGGCATGCTTGTAAGACGTAACTACATAATTAACTCTAACACCGGCATGCTGGTAAGACGTAACGCATGATTTAAAGACGACGATACGTTGAGCATCGTTAGTTTCGCTTATTAGTCTTAGCCAGAACCATGTGTGGGAAGTATACCATATATATATATTTTGGTCCAGAACATATATATATATATTTTTTGAGCCATGGACAGGTGGGCTATGTATTTTGGTCCATGGACAGGACATATTGTGTTTTAACCATGGACAGGTGGGCTATGTTTTTTTGACAGATATTGACCATGGACAGGTAGGCTATGTTTTTTTTTTGACAGATATTGACCATGGAGAGGTAGGCTATGTTTTCTTTGACAGATATTGACCATGGACAGGTAGGCTATGTTTTTTTGGGGTCCAGAAGCCCCAAAAAACATATATATGTATGATCCTTTCCAGGTTTGGGGACTGGAATAACGATTGCTTCCCGCCAAGAATCGGGGAAGATACCCGTCACCCAAACCCTATTAAATATATCAAGAAGGGTAGAGAGACAGGATTCAGGTAAATGTTTTAGTAATTGATAATGGATATCATCAGGACCAGCTGACGTATCATGAGCCTTTTTAAGGGACTCTCGAAGTTCTTTGAGAGTGAATAGTTTATTGTATTTTTCCAAGTTTTTCGACTTGAAGTTCAGCTTCTTCTGTTCTTTTTGTTTCTTATTTTTCAGAAAATTTGGTTGACAATTTTCAGAAGAAGAATTTTTTGAAAAAGTTTCTGCCAAAGTGTTGGTAATATCTTTGACAGATGTTATATCTCCATTATCTGTTTTAAGATGATTTACAGAACTGGAATTACCTTTACCACTTATTTTCCGGACCATGTCCCATGTCTTCTTAAGAGATGAGCGAGAATTCAGCCTAGAGACGTAAGATCTCCAGGATTTCCTCTTGCTATCCTTAATAGTACGACGGGCTTTCGCACGAAAAACCCTAAAGTTATCTAAATTTGTTTGAGTTGGCCGCAAATTAAAATTATTTAATGCAGCTTTACGATCGCTGACTGCCTTTTTGCAGTCATCGTCGTACCATGGTTTATGTGGGCGTTTAGGATTTGCCGAGGTTTTTGGAATGGTTTGATCAGCTATATCGTGAAGAGCTTTGGTAAAAAGAGCAGTTGCGTCTTCGACATCCTCGAAAACGGAAGGTTTTAATTGTTCCTCGCAAAGAGATTGAAACGGAGTCCAATCAGCCTTGCGAAGTTTCCATCGTTGCATTTTTTCGAGAAGTGGAGGGCCGATATTTTCAAGAAATATGGGGAAGTGGTCACTTCCACAGAGGTCGTCTCCAACATTCCATGAGAGCCTGTAGCAGGATGTAAATAAGTATGTGACTTGTTATTAAAAAGACATAAATTGTTTTTGGCTAAGAAATCCTCAATTTGTTTGCCTTTATCGTTTATATCTTTACAACCCCAGATGTAGTTGTGTGCATATAAATCGCCCAATAGTATAAAAGGTGATGGCAATTGTGCAACTAGGTGATTTAGATCTTTTATAGGGTCTAGTGAAGAATTAGGTGGTAAATATAAGCAACATATTGTTACGACTCTGTGCATAGTAACACTGACCGCAATAGCTTGCAAATTTGTTTTCAACGCAACAGGTCTGTGAGGAATGTTTCGATTAACGATTATCGAAACTCCACCAGTCGCCTTGTCCCCGGTATCACAAATATGATTGTATAGTGAGTATTGTTTAAAAGATACCTTATCACTTGTCTTCAAGAATGTTTCTTGAAGACAAAAGGCAATAGGGTTGTGTTCATTTAAAATTAAGCTGATTTCATCATAATTTGGTTTCAAACCTCGACAATTCCATTGAATGATCTTATTAGTTTTACCCATTATTGAGCGTTAAGGCGACTTTTAATTTTATTTTTATTTTTGGCCTTAGATTTAGGAGAGGTCTTAGGACACTCAAGCAGCGACATTTCCACTGATGAATCCTCCTCCCTGGAAGAAGTCAGCTGAAGTGGCACCTCAACTAACTTTTCATGCGAGGATGGAAGTGGCAGTGCAGCTGCTGGCTCTGAAATGTCCATGAGCTGTTCGAATTTGTTATGCAGCTCAATAGGGCCGTTAGACACCTTTGGCTGCTCCTTGTGCTCCCTAGTTGGAGAAGCACTAGGCTTTCCAACTTCCTTAGTTGGAGCAGCACTAGGCCTTCCAACCGAGGAAGTATTAGGCCTCACGACTGGGGAACTACTAGACTTCACAGTCTTAGAAGAACTCCCTTTCCAATTCTGAGAAATTGACATGCTCTTGACATTGTCAGAGCCTGCCGATTTTGTGTTTGAGTTAAATGAAAAAGTTTGATTAGATGAAAAGTTTAATTTTGGTTTGTTAAGTTGTGTTTGTTGACTTTTGTTTGGATTTGATACTGAGGAAGTATTCTTTGTATTTTGAATTTCTGGCTGTGGTTCGTATTGCGTACTTGCATCCCTGCATTCTGTGTGTGTTGCTGTTGTTTTGAGAATAGATGCGTAAGAGGTCGGACTTGAAATTTTATATTTTTCTTCAATCAATTTTCTTGCTTCTGGAAAGCGAATGTTTTGTGTATATTTAACTGTTATGATTTCTTTTTCTTTTTTAAATTTTTCACATGATTTTGAATTTGCGTGATGTCCTAGACCGCAGTTGGTACATTTGAGGTCGTTAGGACAATCGGATTCGTTATGCTTGAGTGCAGACTCGCCACATTTACCACAACGTTCTTCTTTAGTACACCTGGAGTTGTGGTGCCCAAATGCTTGGCAGTTGTAGCAACGTAACGGGTTTGGGAGGTAGGCGTCAACATGCAATTGCAGATATGCCACCTTTATTGTTTTTGGTAAGACGGGTGTTGCAAATGTGAGTATGATAGTATTTGTATTAATAATGTTATCATTCCTCTTTATGGTTATTCGGCGAGCTGCAGTTACCAACTGTGGCGCAAGCTCGTGAATAATTTCGTCTTCAGGTACTCCGGAGAGATCCGGGCACCTGATGACGCCTTTGGAGATGTTCATAGAGGTGTGAGGATAGCGTTTTACTTTGGTGTTTAAATTTTTTGTAAGTGTTAATAAATTATCCGAATAAGATTTTTTTTCTGTTTCAATCAGGAGAGATTGTTTTTTAATTTTTTAATTTGTTTTACATGTCCAGCAATTGAATGGACAGTTTTCTCGATAACGAAAGGTGACATATCTGTAATTGGTTTTTCCCCGTTTTCCGATTCGATAATGAGAAAACGAGGAAAGGCTTGATTGATGACTGGTTCCTCAGTATTAGATTCATGTTCTGTGTTTTTCCGTTTGTTAGTAGTTTGTGCGTTTTGTGATGCCATGATGTGGCGTTAAGAATTCATCTTCCACGCTTCTCACCCACCTCGGAGTCCAACAAGGGGACATTTTCTGTGGATATCCAACAGCAAAATGCCAAGAATACGTAGAAGGTATACTCATATAAAGCTAACGCATCAGACCCCCCATACCACCCAGCGGACATAACCCCTTAACTAAAAAGTCAAAGAGCCGCACTTATGTTCCGCTTAAAAAGTGGCACGAGTATAGCCATATAGCGTTTTGAATTACATGATTAGCCCGTGCGCCACCGCCATAAAAGACCCTATCTATATAATGTTTAAAGTAGAACAATATAAAAAGTAAGTAAGATACAGTGTACTGGTACTGTCTGAATAATAAGGTCGGATCTCTTATAGCTGGCGTGACAAACCGATTGATCAGATCGGGCCAAATCTGACCGCCCGTCTAGTTGAAGTCCGGACCAAAGTGGTGTGTTGCAACGTGGAGATAACTACCAGATCTCCACGCCACTCAACCACCAGGACTCCCTTCTCCAATGACACTGGTCGCCACCCACGGTCAACAGGTGGGTTACATTTCGTGGGGGTGGGCTTCTACCCCTCTGCTAAGTAACGAGCAGTCGGTTGATTCTTAACACCCCACCACCGACTGGGGGGAAGAATGACAAAGACCATCGGGAGAGGCAGAAGGTTCAATCTGCAGCAGGAATTTGGCTGCAAGGCACAATACGTATTCAAAGAAATTGGGAAATTTCCCAAGTATCAGGTAATTCTGTTAATTTCCTTAATCATACTGAAATCAATAATCATTTGTTTGATGATTGTTTGTTTCACATCGTATTAGGTTATATTCGGTTATATTGGGACAGCAACCTCAGAGGTAGATGAGATGAAAATTTGAGTTCCCCATCTGACCTGCCTCTGCAAAGGAAGAGAGGTCTGAAGATTTAAAACCAACGCCTTATTCACTGAGTTACGGAACTGAATAGACTTTTAAGGCGCACCAACACATGAAAGGTTATATGGCGCCTAACAGGAAAGAACATGTCAGGCTCATCCTCCATTTAGATCAAGATGGAGAATGGGTCTAAACCTTCTAACTTTAAGAACTGCAGAGTTGCTGCAAATTCTATATTAGACACTCCATTTACGATAGAGCCAAGTCTTTATTTTTTCATACGCGGTGGCGTATGTAAAAGACAACTTTGTCAAGATACTAATACAATTTTTTTAGGAAAACATTATTAAAAAGGAAAACATGAATAAAACAGCGATACTATTTAAACTACTTTTAAATTGCATATAAGTAAAGGTAATATGTTGTGCAAATGGCAATCTTTTATCTTTTATCGGAGTTTGGTGGGAATCTGAACCTGTTAACTGAAGTTAGCGTGAAAAAAAGACTAACAGATGGGCGGATCAATTACGGATGCTTATTTTTTCACACATTTATAAATCATATTCAAAACTCAACTCAAAATCAGACAAATGAAATTCATGCTTTCATTTTTACGAAAACTATGATTTGCTAGTTTGAGATTGAATCTTAAGTTCAGTTTATAACCTTGGGGCCTGATCTTTGTTAGTAGAGCAATGAATGAATGGTGTTTTACGGCACATCGACACATAAATAGGTCATATTGTGCGCATAAATTGATGAAAAATGAAGTATTATTTAAAAATTAGTGTAAATATATAAAGATAAAACTATTAAAAAATAAATAAATAAGGGATGATATAGTGTAATATAAACTATGTATTTAAATCAACGTATGCCCGTCAACGGGCATATAAACAAGTAAATATATATAAGAACACATTATAATGATTTATATAGTCTGATCTCTTTTAGGAAATCTAAAACAAGACTAAAATATACAGTATCAAATAACTCTTTCATAATATTAACATTGTAGTACCTTTGACGCATAGGATCAAAGTCTACACATTCCAATAAGATGTGTTTGACCGTTAACGGTGCTAAGCAGGGTATACATTCTGGTAATTGCTCACCTTGTAATAAATATGAATGAGTATGACGTGTATGCCCTATCCTGCACCGGGCTAGGATGACTTCCTCTCGACGAATGGGTCTACTAGAAGAACGCCATTCTCCGAGTAACGGTTTAATTGAATGGAGTTTATTGTTAACTGACAATTCCCAAGCGGTTTGGCAAGAGTTACGAATATATGTGTTAATACAACTTTTAAAATCAGTATAAGGTAATTTGGTATTAGATATATGTAAATCTAATGCTGCCTTAGCAGCACTATCAGCTCTATCATTACCACGTATTCCTACATGGCTTGGCAGCCAGCAGAAAATAATAACATTATCAATTATAAGAGAATTGTACTTTTCTAAAAGTTGAAGCACAACTGGGTTATCATGTTTCATATTACCCAGTGCTTGAAGAGATGAAAGGGAATCAGAAAAGATTACAAAATGGTCATCATCAGATTCCTGAATATAATTTAAGGCAAGTTCAATTGCCTTAAGTTCAGCTGAAAAGATAGAGGCCTTGTCAGGCAGGCGGCTCTTTATGCTGTGTTTGTGAACAGCTGCTGCAGCTACCTTATCTCCATCTTTAGAGCCATCTGTGTAGATATGTTGAAAGTCACTGTATTTCGATATAATTTCATTAAATTTGCTTTGAAAGACAGTAGGGTCTGTACTGGATTTGTTATTATTACAAAGATCAAAAACAATTGTTGGAGTTTCCAAAGTCCACGGTGGAATTTGTGGTACTTTGTACTTGGCAATCAAATTTAGGTCGATTTCAGTGTCTCTTAATTTTGGTTTAATACGAAGACCAAATGGTCGAATGGCCTTCGGTTTTCGATCAAAAAGAGGTTCACAACTAGGATTAAAATCATTATCGAAAGTTGGGTTTGAAGGGTTAGACTTTAATTTAATGGCGCATTGAAGAGCTAATTTGTCTCCGTCTATGAGACAGTGATGGTTCATTGGCTTCTAGTCCACTCAGCCTGTGAACCCGCATCAAACTAATTGCAACAGAAATGATTTTCTGATTTTCTGATAGATACATGTATTGCAAAAAATCACAAAAAAGTTTAGAAAAAACTAGATAGGGGAAATTAATTTTTTTGTGGCTCAAAAATGTGCATTTGTCATAAAATCACTGCAGATTTATGTATATGTATATCTGTAACATTTTGTTACGAATAATACATTTCAATGAGGTATTACTATATAAAGACATAGCTAATTAATAAAAATTGAAAAGTTTGAATGAACAATGTATATAAATGTCTATTTTAGCACTGCTTCTTAAAATTCGCATATTGAATTACCCCACCCACTTAATTCACTTGGATCTGCATTTCAATGTAAAACTGTGTATAGGCAGTTTCATAGAACATTTTTGTGTAAACATTCAAAATAATATCGACGATGAAGCATTGGGGGTGAAGCATGGACTAATGTATGGTAATCGTCGGCATTGTCGGCAACTATAAATACCCAAGTCTTTGGCATTAAAACGTTATTTCTTTACGTATTTGCAACAGATAGACTTTATCTGCACAGAAACTGTTATTGTGAAATGCATTAGGTAGTCGCAGTTTGACTGACGAAGCTTTAAGAACACAAATATGTATATCTGTACATATCTGTCTGCTTGATAAAGAAAACAATACCTGGATTAAGGATCTTCCTTATCACTTTTTCTTTTTTTTTAATGGTTTAATATTTTGTATTTATTATCAGCTTATTTTATTTATTTATTTTTTTATTATTACTTGACTTACATAAACTTTATGCATTCTTTGCTAGCAAAATATGACCTCTGTGATCCAAGTCTCTTTGATAATAACTTTGGAGAGAGATAAGGAAATTATAAAGAGTTGTATTATCATGAGTTTTTCAATACCGAGTAATGATATTCATGAAAATACGTCCAAATAAACAAACACATGCTAGCGCACTCGTTTGTTTATGCGAACTCTCACTCAGGCTAGAAAGTCCGTATGAAAAACGCATGGTTATTAAGTTATATCAGGGCTTGATATACATTTTCATCCCAGGTTATAGAATAAATTTAAATTTTTCAAAACTGTAAGTGGGTTTTTTATATTTGAAATACAAAATTACAGTATTTTTGCGCCCAAACTATTGTCAATACAAAAGTATATTCATAATACGGCATATTTTAGATTATAACTGTGATCACTTACATGCATACTGTCCCTTGTAACAAACTTGACTTGCACAGACGTTTGGCAATTCTTTGCTAGAAAAATATTACCAGTATGACCCCTTGTTCCTTGGAATATACTTTTGGGTCAGACTGTGGCATGTTAAAGTCCCTTTAAGGATGTTTCACTTGTGCGATGACTGGACTACCTCTTGGGACTCTATGATTGTACCTACTGAAACCCCAACTAAGGGAGGTGGTTGCATGAGCTTTTTTCGTCCCTCGGGTTTTCTGGTCGTACCCTAGATTGGTTTTCTCTTAAGCTGCAACTACTATGGTTGTTCATAACGATTCTGGATACATCCTGAGATGTATATTATTTTGTATGTGTATCTTTAGTTAGTTTCTCTGGATGTGGACTTGACTGTTAGAGAATTCCTTTTGATGGGATGTAGTTTTGTTTACACTGTCTTGTCTATATGGGCGCTGAAGACAGGATAATAGCGAGGATTGTGCGCATATAAAATCGATTCAAGCTAACCAGTAGGCCTTATTACCTACTGACCGTTCCAATTCGGTAACCCTGTCTTCACCACCCTTTCTGTTGTTTTTTGTCTCTTTCATTGTAGTTTCTAGTCCTTGTTTGCAGTACAGTGCGGACCTACGATGCCATTGCGTTCGGACGCTGTGGTTGCTATAGGACCCTATATATCATTTGGCTGGGTAAGTTTTGACATCTTCAAGTCTAAACATTTTATTTTTTAAATCATAGTTTTATTTGACAACAGAATTGTTTAAGTTTTTCCATTCTAGTAGATATGGATATAATGTAGGATTTAAGATGGTAACATACCAAATTTTAAGCAAATTTATTATTTTCAACTTTTTTCCGTCATTTGTGATCTTTTTTTTTTGTCAACAAAATAGGGGGTATGGGTAGCTCTGAGTAGAATTTATCCTTTTGCTATAGAATAAATCAGATTTTTGTTTTTCAGTAGTGAATACATAATTATATAAAAGTAGATACTGAGCTAATTTTATTTTCGATACCCATGTCAATATTGTGTGTACAGTATTTTACATTGAAAATGTCAAAATAACTCCAAAATGGGTGTAATTTAAAGAATTTTTAATAAAAAATCATTAGAAGCCTGGTGATCTATATATTTGTTTACTTGTTTTGAAAGAAATGTCATAGGACCTTGTCATATACAAGTTTTAAAAAAAGTTGATCATTAGAACATAATTTTTTATCTTGAATTAATTGTTCGGTAAAAACAAAAGTGGGTGGGGTACGGTCCATATATGTTTGCTTTTTAAAATAAAAAGACGAATGAGGATTACAATTGTTTTTGTATGATTTGAAATATATGTGTATATATGCAATCGAAAATTAATTGTTGTTTTTCAATAAACGTAATGTTATGAAAACAATTGTGAAAATGTTCAATGACTATATTTTTCCTCTTTTTAGTGAAATTTTGAAGTTAGAAATATGTGCCTTCTTCAATGACATCTAGTGGGGAAAAAAGTCTGGTGACCTAGCCTTTTTTTGATAATTTTGAATCTAAATTATACCAAAGAAGCTTTGAATATGAATTTAAAAAAAATCTCATCACTACGTCCTTTCCCAGCCAACCTCCTTAAGTGGCAAATTTTATAATTTCTACACCGTTTCTAAACGTGAATATATCTAAAACATTTTGAGAATCCTAACTTTCACATTTTGAGAATCCAAACTCTATAGACACAATATAAACGGCTTTAACCAGCCAGGACAAACTCCAAAACTGCAGCATCAAATTAAGAGTTATCAACTCATAATTATTTTTACAGAATTATATGACCTGAACACGTGGATAGAGTTTTAATAAACGTTTTGTAGTGTAATTTTGTCATTTTATTTGGCGGGTTACTTCTGTAACATTTTAATTGTATGTTGTTAATGCAGTAACGTACAGCCAGACTGTGCTAATGCAAACGCAAATTCAAATATTTAATATAGTTTGTGGAAGACATAACTTAGGAGCCGACGCAATCAACTCAATAGAATTGAATAATACTTTGAAACATATGCCGAATTTATCATTCAATTTCATATCACGAACACATCTAAGAACTAGTGCACTTTTGCCTTGTGCCCTATGAATGACCTTGCTTACTATGAAGGAGGGGCCAACGGGTCTTGAAAATATCACTTTTAATAATAAGTAGTGACCAGGATAGGTTTTGGTAGTGTCTTGATAGAGCTTATGCATCGATCAGAACGGTAAATTGTGTATATATATGCCTACATAATCAATACAAACAACTTGTAATTAGGCAGTATTAGTACTTCACCCCACCTTGCAGTATGGCATGACATAATTACAAATGCTAAGAACCACAGCGGTGGCATAATGGTAGAGCATCCGCCTCGCATGCAGGATGATGTTGGTTCAATACCCAGCCGGGTCATACCAATGCCTTTAGAAAAATGATACTAGTAGCTCAATTGGTTGACGCTCAGCATATCAGCATATAAAGGGTAGTCCTGGTCAGCCTGGTGTCGGTATAATGTGACTGGGTGGGGTACCATATCATGTGTCTATAATGATCAACCCTTAAAAGGACTAATGCTCATGCAGATCAAGTTGCAAATAATATATAAATCGGTACGGGGTATTCAAGCTTTTTGTGATGTTATACTATATTTGGCATTATCATTCAATAGTGAAAGATATCAGTTAGTGATATACTAGTAATTAACATTACGAATTATGGCATAGAAGTAGTATACCTTACAAATGTAGTATTGCAACATCAATTACTATAGTATAATATGCTAAATTATATAAGGATATTTACCCATGATGTTGTGATAGTTTTGTCTAAAAACCTTTCAGCTCTATTATGACTATTAATATGGTGTTTTCAATAATTGTGCGCAGTTACAGCGACCATTACGAATCAGGTTAACAATAACGCTAACAGTGGATTAATAAAGCATTGCCGACGGCTACAATATAGTGGTCAATGTATTATCCACCCTCCACCCACACACCCCACCCTAACCCCAACACCCAGAGCTTCACCATTTCAGTATTTACTTTCACTGGTCCAAAAATAAGTATCAAGGAATGATGCTTACAAGGATATTAATAGCTGCCGACAATGCCGACGGCTACCATATAGAGGCCAATATATTAACCCAACACTTCATCATCAAACTTAATTTGAGTATTTGTCTTAAACTGCAACAAGAAATGCATATAACATAGCTTTATCTTTCATATGCAATTTCTCTATTGTGATTTCAGTGGGTGGGGTAATTCAATATGCACTTTTCAACAAACAGTGTTACAATATACCTGTATTTTGTAATTGTTCACAGATGTAATTGTTATGATTAATTAAGGTCTTAATAGTGTAATACATCATTAAAATGTCTTATTCCAAATAAAATGCAGCAGCTACAAACAACTCCAAATCTGGTGTTGTTTTATGAAAAGCGTAAATAATGAATGAATGAATGGTGTTTTACGGCACGTCGACACATAAATAGGTCATATTGTGCGCAAAAAAAATGATGAAAATGAAGAATTAATTAAAAATTAATGTAAATATATAAAGATAAAATTATTACAAAATAAGGGATGATAAGGTGTAATATAAAGTATGTATGTAAATCAACAAATGCCCGTCAACGGGTATATAAACAAGTATAAATATATAAGAACACATTACAATGATTTATATAGTCTGATCTCTTTGAGGAAATCTAAAACAAGACTAAAATCTACAGTATCATATAACTCTTTCATAGTATTAACATTGTAGTACCTTTGACGCATAGGATCAAAGTCTACACATTCCAATAAGATGTGTTTGACCGTTAACGGTGCAAAGCAGGGTATACATTCTGGTAATTGCTCACCTTGTAATAAATATGAATGAGTATAACGTGTATGCCCTATCCTGCACCGGGCTAGTATAACTTCCTCTCGACGAATGGGTCTAGTAGAAGAACGCCATTCTCCGAGTAACGGTTTAATTGAATGGAGTTTATTGTTAAAGGACAAATCCCAAGCGGTTTGCCAAGAGTTACGAATATATGTGTTAATACAACTTTTAAAATCAGTATAAGGTAATTTGGTATTAGATATAGGTAAATCTAATGCTGCCTTAGCAGCACTATCAGCTCTATCATTACCACGTATTCCTACATGGCTTGGAAGCCAGCAGAAAATAATAACATTATCAATTATAAGAGAATTGTATTTTTCTAAAAGTTGAAGCACAACTGGGTTATCATGTTTCATATTACCCAGTGCTTGAAGAGATGAAAGGGAATCAGAAAAGATTACGAAATGGTCATCATCAGATTCCTGAATATAATTTAAGGCAAGTTCAATTGCCTTAAGTTCAGCTGAAAAGATAGAGGCCTTGTCAGGCAGGCGGCTCTTTATGCTGTGTTTGTGAACAGCTGCTGCAGCTACCTTATCTCCATCTTTAGAGCCATCTGTGTAGATATGTTGAAAGTCACTGTATTTCGATATAATTTCATTAAATTTGCTTTGAAAGACAGTAGGGTCTGTACTGGATTTGTTATTATTACAAAGATCAAAAATAATTGTTGGAGTTTCCAAAGTCCACGGTGGAATTTGTGGTACTTTGTACTTGGCAATTAAATTTAGGTCGATTTCAGTGTCTCTTAATTTTGGTTTAATACGAAGACCAAATGGTCGAATGGCCTTCGGTTTTCGATCTAAAAGAGGTTCACAACTAGGATGAAAAACGTTATCGAAAGTTGGGTTTGAAGGGTTAGACTTTAATTTAATGGCGTATTGAAGAGCTAATTTGTCTCGTCTATGAGACAGTGATGGTTCATTGGCTTCAACATATAGACTTTCGGCTGGTGATGTACGAAAGGCACCTAAGGCGAGTCGTAATCCTTGATTATGTATAGGGTCGAGCATCTGCAAGTACGACTTGCGAGTCGATCCATATACTACTGAGCCGTAGTCCAGCTTGGATCTGATAAGAGATCTGTAAAGTCGCAAGAGGACTTTTCGATCTGCTCCCCAATTAGTGTTTGCAAAGCGTAAATAAAGGAGCTATAAAAAAAACGTATTTCCCCTATCTAGATTTTTCTAGACTTTTTTGTAATTTTTCGCAATACATGTCACTATCAGAAAATCACTAAATCATTTCTGTTGCAATTAGTTTGATGTTGAGTGGTAAAATTTCACAGGCTGAGTGGACTATTCAACATATAGACTTTCGGCTGGTGATGTACGAAAGGCACATAAGGCGAGTCGTAATCCTTGATTATGTATAGGGTCGAAAATCTGCAAGTACGACTTGCGAGTCGATCCATATACTATTGAGCCGTAGTCCAGCTTGGATCTGATAAGAGATCTGTAAAGTCGCAAGAGGACTTTTCGATCTGCTCCCCAACTAGCGTTTGCAACAACTTTAAGTAAGTTAAGAGCTTTAAGGCATTTGGCCTTCAAGTATTTAAGGTGTGGTATAAACGTTAATTTACGGTCGAAAATAAAACCAAGGAATTTTGTCTCATCCACTACTGGTATTTGTGACCCGTCCAGTGTTAGATGAGGGTCTTCATGATGTTTACCGAGTTGACAAAAGTGCATACAATTAGTTTTAGATTTAGAAAAGTTAAAACCATTTTCATCAGATCAGGTCTGAAGTTTATTGAGACATTGTTGTAATTGTCTCTCGATAGAAATCATGTTTTTTTGCACGATAACATATAACAAAGTCGTCAACATATAGCGAACAATCCACACCTGGATTGATGCATTTTACTATACTGTTAATCTTTATATTAAAAAGTGTGACAGATAGTATGCTGCCCTGTGGAACACCCATCTCCTGTTCATGAATATCAGAGAGGGTTGAACCCATTCGGACACGAAACTGTCTATCATCTAAGAATTTCGCTATAAAAATGGGTAATCGGCCTCTAAGACCAATGTCATGTAGATCATTCATAATACCGTACTTCCATGCAGTATCATAAGCTTTCTCCAAGTCAAAAAATACAGCGACTACATTTTTTTATGAAAGCTTCCCTAATAAACGATTCAAATCGTATGAGATTGTCAGTTGTGCCTCGTTGGCGCCGGAATCCACTTTGATACTTTTTTATCAGTTTGTTGGACTCCAGGTACCAAACGAGTTTCTCATTAATCATTCGTTCCATGGTTTTACATATACAACTCGTTAAAGCGATTGGGCGATAATTTATTGGGTCCGTATGATCCTTTCCAGGTTTAGGGACTGGAATAACGATTGCTTCCCGCCAAGAATCGGGGAAGATTCCCGTCACCCAAACCTTATTAAATATATCAAGAAGGGTAGAGAGACAGGATTCAGGTAAATGTTTTAGTAATTGATAATGGATATTAATGAAGCTGCTTAGCATTAATCATTTCGCGTCTGACATAAAATTTAATTAAATTTTCAGTTTTACTTGGCAACCAAAGGTTTACATATAATATTGCTGCAGAATCACCAATAGTCAGTAATATACAAAAACAAAGTCAATTTGATTAATATAATTGACTCAACAATTGCATATATGTGGAAAAAGTATATATAATTATATAATAAAAAAACAAGATTCCCATGTTTTCCTTTAAACTTATAATTAGGATTATCCAACGACTTCAATGCTTTCAGATGTGAACCGCCATCCAAAGCTGACACCATCCAAAGCTGACAGAATACTATCAGTCACACATAATTGTTTAAACATACAAAGGATATATATTTCTTCTTTTTTTCACTGTGATACAGCTGTTTTGTAGTTGACATCGTCTTTGGTCTTTATCTAAATCCATTTCACAGCAGTCCATATGATATGTTAATGTTTCAGTCACATGTAAATGATGTTTGTGTAATTATCCAATGCAGGTTTTAAATGCCTTACAGAAAAAATGTACATGTCAAGTCATAGAAAACCATTTAAATATATACATTGGATAAAGACACTTTCTCTTCTTGAGGAGAGTGTTATTCTGTAGTGACGTCTCATCTTTGCTCAAAAGGTTCTAGGTCCAGTTTCCATATGTTATCTAGATGTAAATGGAGGATGAGCCTGGTATGTTCATCCCTGTTTGGCGCCATATAGCCTTTCTTGTGTTGGTGCGCCGTAAAGTACCAATTCATCTTTGCTCATATGGTGGATTAAAGATGCTGGTTCCAACATCCCATGCCATACCAGCTGTAATGTCACAGGGCTTTTTTTCATAATTTTGGGAACATGACCCGTACCCATGGAATTGGGAATTTTTATAAAATTGGAAATTTTAGCGCGATTTTTAATAAAATTCGGAAAAATATAAAGTAAAGCATTCCTTTCATAATTATATCTTTTAATACTGTTTCTGTACACCAAGATAAACAGAAGCATTTATTTATTATAAATTAAGCTTTTGAACCCCAATCATTGGATTGGCACACTTTTTTTTAAATTGGGAATTTTTTTCTCAAAATTTGGAAAAAAAGATATGTTTTGCCATTGGGAATATGACCGAATAACGGCTATAAAAACGGCTAAAAAAAGCCCTGTAATGATCCAGGACAATTCCACTTGTCTGCTCGCCATGGCGAGTGAATGAATGGTGTTTTACGGCACGTCGACACATAAATAGGTCATATTGTGCGCAAAAACTGACGAAAGATGAAGAAATGAAGGATTAATTAAAAATTAATGTAAATATATAAAGATAAAACTATTAAAAAATAAGGGATGATATGGTAGTAATATAAACTATATATGTAAATCAACAAATGCCCGAAAACGGGTATATAAAAAAGTAATTATAAACAATAACATATTAGACATGGCGAGTGAATATGTTATAATATGTTATAATTGTATAGAAACATGAAGTTGATCCTAGCAAAAAATCATGTTGCTTTTTACTGTATGATAGTACGACCGATTAGCTCAATTAACTCAATTAACAAAAGGTCCCGGGGTTGATTCCCGATTCGGCTGCACATTTGTCTAGCTTTCATGATGGTGGGTGATTCAGCCGTTGTCGATCCAGACTGGATCATGACTAGATAGCATTTCGAAGCTCGGTCCATGTCATATCTGCCTGGGATCAAATTGAAATGTGTTGGGTTGGAGGTGGTATGTCACGATTCATACACTTACCAGGGTTTGAAATTAACTTTTTTCAGCAACCTTTCCATTACACAATTTACTTGTCCCCAGTCAAATATACTTGTCCCCGCACTTCATGTAAAAGTGATACAAAAAAAAGATCAATCATGAAAGTGACATTACATTCCCTCAGTTGCATTCCACCAATGAAAACAAGATGTTTTTTATTTGTCATTTACAATGTGCTCACCAATGTTTTGAAAAAATTTCAGTCACAAGTTTTAAAGATGTATAATTCATTTCTTGTTATAAACTTTAGTTGTCCGTAGGACAGGTCACCTGGGACAATTAACGTGTCCCCAGTAGAATCTACATGGTACAGGACAAGGGGACAACTGTTAATGTCAAACCCTGCTTACAGGTAGACTTGCACATACTGCATAATCAGACATGAACTATTCATATTGGATTATTTTATCATCCTATCACACATAGTTTTAAATCATTATATTTTCGCTTGCAACTGGATCCATTTTATGACATGTACACCGGTATATAGATGAGGGAGCATACCTGTACATGTAGCAGTGTGAGTAAATAGGCACTCGGTTTAGCAGATTTCTCTGACAAGCGGCTCTCATTTCGACGACCTTCTAAACGGTTCGTAAGCAGGTATCACATATACAAATGTTTGGCATATCCTTGGACAATTGTACATTCAAAACTGACAGTAAATCATTATATATGCCGGCCAATATGCTCAAATAATCAAAGAAGACTTGAGACGGTTAGAAAATTGGGAAACAAGATGGGACATGGAGTTTAATCCAAGTAAGAGTACTATTATACAAATTACACGATCAAGAAAACCCATCCCATCTCAGTACACCCTACATGACCAGATTCTAGAAACCGTTGAAACAAAGACCAACATAAAAAAGATAGAAATGGTCCAAAGAAGAGCAGCCCGATGGACCGTAAATAACTATTCCCAACACGCCAGTGTCACTGACATGCTAGGTAAATTAGGATCGAGGTCCCTTGAAAACAGACGATCAGATGCCAGGTTATTTTGCAAAATAATCCACTGCCTTGTTGCTGTAGCCATGCCCCCATATGTCATACATCCCATGAGAATTCCCCGCCAATCCCAGCCCCTTGCCTTTAGACAAATACACACTACTGCTGATTACTACAAGTATTCGTTCTTTCCACTTGCAATCGTACAGTGGAATAGACTACCAGTCGACATTGCAATGCTGCCAGACCTGAACTCGTTCAAACTGGCAGTGTGCTCAGTCACCCACTCCATGCCATAGACAGGAAGCTTGTTTTTATTCTTACTTTTTTAAATCACTGTCTTCTTCAATCTTTTAACATTATAACACTATCATACTTTTATCTCAATCTCACTTGATTTTAAAACTATTTTATCTTTCTTTTAACTACTCACACTGCACAGACGCGCACCTGCACATAATCCCCATGAGGGGGTGCTGCAGTATCAATAGATAGATAGATAGATGCCGTCAATATCATGAATATGATTCGCATGGCTACATTTTTTAAGCTTCTTACATGTCCTGACGTATTTTTATCACATGCTAGACATGAGTTTAACCCCTTGACAGGCGTAGCAAGTATCGGTTTATAGGCAAATGCCATTTTGAAACAAATTACCTTGTAAATTTATGAAAAATTAGAAAAATCACTGGTCGCGAAATTACAAAACCTTCTAACGCCGCCAATGTGAAAGTAGTACAATGCCGACATGCCTCGCGCTGAAGTACACAGGTCAGAAGCGCAACGAACCTGGCGGACACAATGACACCGACCATATGGCCGTGGCAGCTGCAATAGCAAACAAACCACAGTCTACACCACCTTTCTGTCTCTGAAATCTCTCAGTTTTGCCTGTTGGGTAAACACGATGGCGGCAATTTGCATTTTCGACCATTGTGTTACGGTCTCATACATGCTGTCATATACATCAACAACAGCACTTTCGTTGGACATGTTTGTAACTGTCAGCCAATGCCAGTTACCGTCATGGATCATTTGTACGAACTTTTGCCCAAGTACTGGATCCTGCAGTCCATCAATGTTTGGATATTTCTTTTTGAGAAGCTTATTACACACATGTATATGTTTGTCTGTTAATTCTTTAGACTTGTTTTTAATGTCATCTATATCTTGTTGGTTTAGACCAAATCCATCAAATTCGGGTGTTTTATTATTTATTTTGTTCTGTCTGTTTCTAGCAACTCTTTGCCTAGCGACCAATACCTTTTCTTGCTCATGCTTCTTTAGGGGCTTCTTTAATTGCTTAATTTTTGAACGACCTCTTACTGGTGGTGATTTTGGCAATTTGAACTTTCTCAAATTTTTGAAGGTTGCTTGTCTGTGATCAGTTTCATTAATAAGTTTATTTGTATCTGTCTCATCATTTTTCTCTATTTCATCGAACGAGGACTGGCCTAAAAATGAAATGTGACCACTTTTTCTTTTCGTTGTCTGAAAAACCGGAGACTTTGGTGGTTCGTTTACTAAAAAATCCAAACTCATCGTCTCCGACTATATCGCTCTCTTTGACTGTTGTTTTTAAAGTCTGATTGTCTTTCAATTCATTTCCCATAGCACTGTCTTCATCTTTATTATTCAGAATTTGTTCTTTTGCAATCTCATTCTGCTCATCGTCGTCTTTCAATCCCATAACGCTTTGCTCCTCTTCCACTTTATTCTCCTCATCGTCGCCGTTCATCCTCATAACGCTTTGCTCCTCTTCCACTTCATTCTCCTCATCGTCGCCGTTCATCCTCATAACGCTTTGCTCCTCTTCCACTTCATTCTCCTCATCGTCGCCGTTCATCATCATAACGCTTTGCTCCTCTTCCGCTTCATTCTCCTCATCGTCACCGTTCATCCTCATAATGCTTTGCATCTCTTTAGCTTCATTCTGCTCACCACCACTTTCCAAACTTAAAGGAACCACAGCCACATTGTCCCCACGGAACCAGGCATCAAACAGTTCCTTCATAGTCGACATGTTATGCTGGAATTCATTCATACTCTCTCTGATATGAAATTTGCTATTAATTTGAACTGCGTGAGAGCTTTCTTAAATTGTTCTACTTTGGTCATAGCTCTTACGTTTGGTCGTTTTGGCGCTAAGACTCGGTCTTCTGTTGAAAGAGGTTCAGGTGCACGCCTTTTAAAAGAATTTACCTGCTGCTGGTAAGCTATATGCCAGCCCTCTCCAGCATCATTTTCCGTAAAGAGAACTTCTCCCTTTTTTAATCTGTTAGAGAATAAATGTCTACATGGTAATAGAGATGTTTTTCTGATAACGCAGGAGCAGGATTGTTCAGACAGTAACTGGGTATGTTTACGCGCACACTTTATTTCATTCAAAACAATTCCTGCTGCGTAGGGCGTAAGCTTACGCATAATATGGCCAGTACTTACATCATTATCTCCTAGACAGTAAGTTCTTTTCATTTCTTGGTTAAAACTTTCATGCTTTGAGGTCAGCACCTTTGAGGTATGGAGCAGCATTAAACCTTTTATTGCCTCGGAAATGCTCATGTTTCTAGATAATATGTATTTTATCTTATCATTATTGCGACTCGCTTTTATTGTTTGTCGTGATGCCTAAGTTTGTGTAATTGTTTGTTAAATAGGATGCCCAATACTCTTTGAGTGGATGCCAATTTTTATTGTAATTTGCCATTAATTCGGGTGTAGATATCCTTGACAAATATGCAAGTTTTTCTTCAAATTTCAGTTCTGATTTTGCATAAACAAGGTTGCGACAACCGGTAATAAGCATTTGCCTTGTCTCCTCAGAGATTGAGGCTTTTCTGACTTCTCGGGTAATTGCCTGAAGCACATGAAACTTGCATATCTGAATTGACGAATTCGGCGTTGACGATTTTATGGATGCTATTTCATTTAAATCCTTATCTACAAGAACAACTTGAACTTTCTCAAGATCAACACACTTGCCGAATTCGTCTATGACTAGCTTTAAAGTGGCCCTCTTTTCATCTGCCACAAACCAATATCCGACTGGCTGACCTCGTCCATTGCCATCCTCTACCACAAAGGTGTAAAGTGGTAAACGCAATTTATTTGTGCAATATGTACCATCAACAAACAGAACCTCTAGAAATTTGTTGAAAGTCGTTTTCATTTCCCAAGTAACAAGGAGCAAGGCCTGCAGAGTGCCGTTGTCGTCCGTTTTTATTGATACTGATGCATCTGGATCATCTCCCACTGCAATAAAAAGACGTTAAATATCGTTCATGTTGAATAACGCAGGGTACAAAATATAGATTATTATAGATTACCAAAACACACACAACTGTACAGTATGCAACAGATCTGATCCGAGGGGTCGCTAGAGATACCAGTGCCAGTGATCATGGGATTGACGCGTAGTTGCAATGGTCTTCAGCTAATATTGATGTGGTAAATATCTTATATGCAACTAGCTACACTGCACATATAAAAACAACATTGCAGGCCCCTTTACAAAACAGGAACATAATTCTATAGTTCATATGGAACATACAGAATAACGATAACAAAATGTGAACCATATGTTTATGCCCCCGCAACAAAGTTGGGGGCATATAGTGTTACCCTTGTCCGTCCGTGCGTGTGTCCGTGCGTGCAAAAAAAAAGCACTCTAACTTGGGTAATTGTTATCCAATCCTCATGGTCAAATTGTATATGGGTACAATGTCTCGCCCAAGTTCGATCGTCCGAGTACTTCAGGAGCTATGCCCCTTGGAATGGTAAAAATTCACGAAATAAATGTAATAGCGGGGGCATCCGTGTCCCATGGACACATTTTTAGTTTTTCATTTCAAAAATAACTAAAACAAATATAAAAAACAACAACAAACAAGAGGTCCATAATGGCCTAAATCGATTACCTGAGTACTGGCACATTATCGAACTTCTTCGATTTCTTATGGTCATATACAATATGTGCAAGTTTCAAAAGAGGTTATGACCCTATGATTTTGCAACGTACTGCATGCTTGGTGGTGGACCCTTTTATAGTTCGCCACTATGCTTTCCTCTTTAATTGTACGATGACCGGACAGGCTGTGGACCCTATGATGACGCCTATCTAAAGCCCATTGGGACGGTGGCGTTTGATGTTTGTCCATGATCTTTCTTGTCGTGCCCTTAATGGTTTATTCTCTTACTGCTCTGGCTTCTGCAAAGTCACTGAGTACCTTCATTGTGGCTTTCTAGGCTATTTTTTTTTTGTATTATATTTACACGAGTCCGGACTTCAACTAGACGGGCGGTCAGATTTGGCCCGATCTGATCAATCGGTTTGTCACGCCAGCTATACGGGATCCTAGCGTCTTGTTTAATTCAAATCTCCCTCAAACCCTCTCGTTTAATATCATGCTCCCTTTTTATTTTGTACTCTTTAAACATAATGTAGAAAGGATCATTTATGGCGTCGGCGCTAGGGCTAATCATGTATTTCTGAACGCTATATGGCTATACTCCTACCACTTTTAAGCGGAACATAAGTGCGGCTCTTCGACTTTTCAGTTAAGGGGTTATGTCCGCTGGGTGGTATGGGGGTCTGATGCGTTAGTTTTATATGAGTATACTCTTCACGTATTCTTGGCATGTGTCTGTCGGATATCCACACCAAATGTCCCCTTGTTGGGCTCCGAGGTGGGTGAGAAGCGTGGAGAATGAAAATCATTTGCCAATTATGGCTCCAAAACACGCACACAAAACTACTCATACTTCTAAACGATCTCGAGAAGAGTCCGAATCAGAATCTGATGAGAATATCTCTCATTTAAATTGGCCTCGTTTTCTTATCATTATCTCCCTAGAGGATGACAAACCTATTACTAGACTCTCTCCTTTTGCCATCTCCAAGGCTTTACTTGGCATCGCCGGTGAGCCAAGGAGTATCAAAAAACTCAATAATGGCAAACTTCTTGTTGAGTGTGCCAAAAAATCACACTCTGACAATCTCCTTTCAATTCATACTTTCGTAAACATCAATGTTGAGGTTATTCCTCACATTTCTCTCAATTCTTCAAAGGGTGTAGTACGCTCCAGGGAACTGGAGCACTGCATTCTTGAAGAAATGACTCAAAATCTCAAAACTCAAGGTGTGACTGAGGTAACGCGCATCAGTACGAGGCGGAGTGGCAAACTCACTCCTACAAATGCTTTTGTGCTTACTTTCAGCACACCAAATCTGCCAAAGACCATCAAAACTGGATATATCATTCTACCAGTTGACCCCTTCATTCCAAACCCTCTTCGATGTTTTAACTGTCAACTCTTTGGTCACCATAGAGAAAGATGCAAGCGAGCTGCTCCTGTCTGTGCCCTTTGCGGCCAGGAGGGTCATAGCGACTTCGCAAATTGCAAAAATTCCGCCTCTTGCGTTAACTGCAAGGGGACCCACGGATCTTTCTCTAAGGATTGTCCGAAGTGGAAGCACGAGAAGGAAATACAGTAAGTTAAGATTAAGAACATTTCTTTTCCTGAAGCTAGGAAACTCGTTGAGAGCCTTATTCCGCCCACTCCATCCGGCAAATCAAAGTCTCCCAAGAGTTCGTCACCAATCAGAACTGCTGCCACGGACGTGACAGCAAGGAAAAAGAAAACTCCCGGGTTAGGGAAGCAGTCAAAAGGATCTGATGATCCGATTGAACTGCACAAAAGATTTGAAGACTTGGAGATGGAGGTTGATAATCCAGCACGTCTGGAACTCCCAAAGTCCCCAAAGTCTCCAAGGTCTGCCAATCCCAAAGGCCGTAAGCTTTCTTGAAGACTAGTGATAAAATATCTTTTAAAAACTATTCATTGTATAACTATATTTGTGATACAGGTGATAAAGCTTCTGGAGGAGTTTCGATTCTTGTGAATCAAAACATTCCTCACAGAACTGTTGCGTTGAAAACTGGTTTGCAAGCTGTTGCGGTCAGTGTTACGATGCACAGAGTTATAACAATATGCTCCTTATATTTACCGCCTAGTTCTTCACTAGACCTCAAAGACCTAAATCACCTAGTTGCACAATTACCATCACCTTTTATACTCTTGGGTGATTTTAATGCACAAAACTACATTTGGGGTTGTAAGGATATAAAGGCAAGAAAGTTGAAGATTTCTTAGCCAAAAACAATTTGTGTCTTTTTAATGATAACAAAACACATACTTATTTACATCCAGCTACAGGCTCTCATTCTTCCATTGATTTAACAATATGCGATCCAACGCTCTTGATGGATTTTTCGTGGAGTGTTGGAGACGACCTATGTGGAAGTGACCACTTCCCCTTATTTCTTGAAAATATCGGCGCTCCACTTCTCGAGAAAACGCAACGATGGAAACTTCGCAAAGCTGATTGGGATACGTTTCAATCTCTTTGTGAGGAACAGTTAAAGCCTTCCGTTTTCGAGGATGTCGAAGACGCAACTGCTCTTTTTACCAAAACCCTTCATGATATAGCTGATCAAACTATTCCAAAAACCTCGGCAAATCCAAAAGGCCCACATAAACCATGGTACGATGATGACTTCAAAAAGGCAGTCAGCGATCGTAAAGCTGCATTGAATGCTTTTAACTTGCGGCCAATTCAAAATAATTTAGATACTTTTAGAGTTTTTCGTGCGAAAGCCCGTCGTACTATTAAGGATAGCAAGAGGAAATCCTGGAGATCTTATGTCTCTAGGCTGAACTCTCGTTCATCACTTAAGAAGACGTGGGACATGGTCCGGAAAATAAACGGTAAAGGTAATGCTAGTTCTGTAAATCATCTTAAAACTGATAATGAGGATATTACTTCTGTCAAAGATATTACGAACACTTTGGCAGAAACTTTCTCTAAAAATTCTTCTTCTGAAAATTGTCAACCAAATTTTCTAAAAAATAAGAAACTAAAAGAACAGAAGAAGCTGAATTTCAAGTCTAAAAATTTGGAGAAATACAATAAACTGTTCACTCTCAAAGAACTTCGAGAATCCCTTAAAAAGGCTCATGATACATCAGCTGGTCCTGATGATATCCATTATCAATTATTAAAACATTTACCTGAAACCTGTCTCTCTACACTTCTTGATATATTTAATAAGGTTTGGGTGACAGGAAACTTCCCCGATTGTTGGCGGGAAGCAATCGTTATTCCAGTCCCCAAACCTGGAAAGGATCATACGGACCCAATAAATTATCGCCTTATTGCTTTAACGAGTTGTAAATGTAAAACCATGGAACGAATGATTAATGAGAGACTCGTTTGGTACCTCGAATCCAACAAGCTGATAACAAAGTTTCAAAGTGGATTCCGGCGCCAACGAGGTACAACAGACAATCTCATTCGATTTGAATCATTTATTAGGGAAGCTTTCGTAAAGAAAGAACATCTAGTCGCTGTATTTTTTGACTTTTAGAAAGCTTATGATACTGCATGGAAGTACGGTATTATGAATGATCTTTATGACCTTGGTCTTAGAGGTCGCTTGGCAATTTGTATAGAGAATTTCTTAGAGGACAGACAGTTTCGTGTCCGAATGGGTTCAACCCTCTCTGACATGCATGAGCAGGAGAGGGGTGTGCCACAGGGCAGCATACTCTCGGTCACCCTTTTTAATATAAAGATTAACAGTATAGTTAAATGCATCAATCCTGGTGTGGATTGCTCTCTATATGTTGACGACTTTGTTATATGTTATCGTGCAAAAAACATGAACACTATTGAGAGACAACTTCAACAATGTCTCAATAAACTTCAGACCTGGTCTGATGAAAATGGTTTTAAATTTTCTAAATCTAAAACTAATTGTATGCACTTTTGTCAATTACGTAAACATCATGAAGACCCTCATCTAACACTGGATGGGTCACCAATACCAGTAGTAGATGAGGCAAAATTCCTTGGTCTTATTTTCGACCGTAAATTAACGTTTATACCACACCTTAAATACTTGAAGGCCAAGTGCCTTAAAGCTCTTAGTTTACTTAAAGTTGTTGCAAACACTAACTAGGGAGCAGATCGTAAAGTCCTTTTACAACTTTATAGATCTCTTATCAGATCCAAGCTGGACTACGGCTCAATAGTATATGGATCGATTCGCAAGTCATACTTGCAGATGCTCGATCCTATACATAATCAAGTATTACGACTCGCCTTAGGTGCGTTTCGTACATCACCAGCCGAAAGTCTATATGTTGAAGCTAATGAACCATCACTGTCTCATAGACGGGACAAGTTAGCCGTTCAATATGCCATTAAATTAAAATCTAACCCTTCAAACCCAACTTTCGATGACTTTAATCCTAGTTGTGAACCTCTTTTTGATCGAAAACCGAAGGCCATCCGACCATTTGGTCTTCGTATTAAACCAAAATTAAGAGACACTGAAATCGACCTAAATTTGATTGCCAAGTACAAAGTACCACAAATTCCACCGTGGACTTTGGAAACACCAACAATTATTTTCGATCTTTGTATTAGTTACAAATCCAGTACAGACCCTACTGTCTTTCAAAGCAAATTTAATGAAATTAAATCAAAATACAGCAACTTTAAACATATATACACAGATGGTTCTAAAGATGGAGATAAGGTAGCTGCAGCAGCTGTTCACAAACACAGCATAAAGAGCCGCCTGCCTGACAAGGCCTCTATCTTTTCAGCTGAACTTAAGGCAATTGAACTTGCCTTAAATTATATTCAGGAATCTGATGATGACCATTTCGTAATCTTTTCTGATTCCCTTTCATCTCTTCAAGCACTGGGTAATATGAAACATGATAACCAGTTGTGCTTCAGCTTTTAGAAAAGTACAATTCTCTTATAATTGATAATGTTATTATTTTCTGCTGGCTTCGAAGCCATGTAGGAATACGTGGTAATGATAGAGCTGATAGTGCTGCTAAAGCAGCATTAGGTTTACATATATCTGATACCAAATTATCTTATACCGATTTTAAAAGTTGTATTAACACATATATTCGTAACTCTTGGCAAGCCGCTTGGGATTTGTCAGTTAACAATAAACTCCATTCAATTAAACCGTTACTCGGAGAATGGCGTTCTTCTAGTAGACACATTCGTCGAGAGGAAGTTGTCCTAGCCCGGTGCAGAATAGGGCATACACGTTATACTCATTCATATTTATTACAAGGTGAGCAATTACCAGAATGTATACCCTGCTTTGCACCGTTAACGGTCAAACACATATTGCTGGAATGTGTAGACTTTGATCCTATGCGTCAAAGGTACTACAATGTTAATACTATGACCGAGTTATTAAATACTATAGATTTTAGTCTAGTTTTAGATTTCCTTAAGGAAGTCAGACTATATAAATCATTATAATATGTTCTTGTATATAATTACTTTTTTATATACCCGTTTTCGGGCATTTGTTGATTTACATCTATAGTTTATATTACTACCATATCATCCCTTATTTTTTAATAGATTTATCTTGATATATTTACATTAATTTTTAATAATTCTTCATTTCTTCATCTTTCGTCAGTTTTTGCACACAATATGACCTATTTATGTGTCGACGTGCCGTAAAACACCATTCATTCATTCATTCATTCATATTTACACGAGCATATTTGTGTTTTACTTATATTGCCTATTGATGCTGTCTTGTTGGTTAGAGATTAGATCATGGCGGGGATTTCTTTATTTACACTGTCCTGTTTTAATGGGATGACAGTAGGGTAAGTGTGAGGTTTGGTGCACCCTAGAACCGGTTTAAACCCCCAGTGGCCTACTTTGCCACTGACCGTTCCAAGGCGGTAGCCGTATTGTCAACCCTTTTTGTGTTTGTGATGTCGTTTGCATTTATTATTGCTTTTGCCTTCTTGTTTGTCTGTTTGCATGTTTGTTTCTGTGTTTTGTGGTTTACTGTCCTCCTTGAATGCTACTTTCCCTGTCCGATCTTTTTATATTTCTTTTGATTATGATTGTTCAAGAAATCTGGCCTCTGTTGTGTTAACAACATTGATATAAAGACACTGACAAAGCTTGGCAAATATCAAATACAAAATGAAGGTGCTAGAGTGTAACACCTGGGGCAGGGCCAAATGTATGAGAGCTGTGTGCCTTGTGGTTTCAGAGAAGAAGATTTTACAAGTGTTTCCCTATACAAGCCTATGTAAACTATGTGAGCCCTGGGGCGGGGCCAAATGTGACCCCAGGGTCACCATTTGAACAAACTTGGTAAAGAACCATAAGAGTATAGTAAATGCAAAATATTAAACCTGGCTTTTGTAGTCCCAGAGAAGAAGACTAATGTTTTTCCGATATAAGTCTATGTAAAACTGTGAGAAAAATGATATACCAGGATTATGACTTATTGCAGACTTTAAAAAGGCTTTTGATACCCTCTCCTGGTCTTTTATTGATGAGATTTTAACATTGTTTCAGTTTGGACAAGATATTAAGCAATGGATAAAGATATATTTTACACAAATATTAAATCTTGTATTTTAGTTAATGGCCATCTATCTGAGTGGTTTTTTATTCACCGAGGCTGCCGACAGGGAGATCCACTCTCCCCATACATTTTTATTCTGTGTGTCGAAATATTGGCTGTACTGGTCAGGAAAAATAAAGATTTTAAAGGAGTTAAAGTAGGAGATACTGAATATATAATTTCTCAATATGCCGACGATACCTCCCTTATACTAGACGGCACCGAAAAATCCCTTAAAAATGCTCTAATGGTTTTAAAATTCTATGGAGATATTTCAGGTCATAATGTTAATGTTGATAAAACCAGAGTTATATAGTTTGGGAAAAATAAAGGCTCTAATGTAAAATTATGCACAAACACAGACTTTAATTTGGATCAGGGGGAATTTGTAATCCTAGGAATTACTATGTCAACACATTTGAGGAGTGTGGTTGCATTAAATTATGACAGAAAAACAAACGAAATTAAATCATTATTACCGTCTAGCTTTACCAAAGTTAAATCACTTAATTTCATCATTACCTAATCAACCTGAAGACCAGGTCACACTGTTGCAAAATATGTGTTTTAATTTCCTCTGGAATAATCACCCGGACAAAATAAAGAGATCTGTTGTAACTCAAGATTATGATTGTGGTGGACTTAGAATGATCAATATTAAACAGTTCATATATTCTCTGAAATTAACGTGGATTAGAAGACTTTTGATTGGGAATAAAAAATGTATGGAAATCCATAAACATATGTACCCATTCAACACCAATATGCTATTTTTCGGTAACGACTATGTAAAAAATAACTTGCAAAATATATGCAATCCCTTCTGGAAGGACACAAGTGTTAACATCCTATTGGATGTTAAAAACCTATTGTCATGGGAAGAGTCCTTAACACAACCGTTATGGTACAATAATAACATTAATATTGAAAGATCAAGTGTTTTTTATAAAAGACGGTATGATAAAGGTATTTTATTTATTAATGATATAATGAATAACAATGGTAATCTTCTTTCTTTTACCCTATTTATCGAAAAGTTTGCTGCACCGTCACATTTTTTTTAGAATATGAAGGAATGACTGCAGCAATACGGGGCTACCTTCAGAAACGAAATTTTGCTCATCTTGCTATCAAGTTAGAAAATCCAATTTGCCCATCAATAGTATCCCTAATAACAAGCGCACCGAAAGGCTTTCGTCCCATTTATGATATACTTATTAAATCAACTGTACATCCAACATCTATAGCCAAATGGGGACAATATGGTATAAATATAGGCAGAGACTGGAATGACTTATTCAAAATACCTTTCAAATGTACAAAAGATTCTCGATTACAATGGTTTCAGGAAAAAAAAACACAGAATTACGGCTACAAACATCCTTTTGACAAAAATGAAGATAAAAAAAGATAACTCCTGTAGCTTTTGCACAGAGTCTCCAGAAACCATTACACATTTATTTTGGGAATGTAAATATACCAAAACATTTTGGAATATTTTTAAGATTACTTGCAATGATAATAATTTAATAATCCAAACGTAATGGACTACAACAGATATAATTTTTGGGTCTAGTGAATATGACAATGTTCTAAATAAACTAATTTCACATGCAAAATACTTCATATATAAAGAAATATAAACAGATCGGACAGCACAAACACAAAAGGGTTGACAATAGGGCTACCGCCTTGGAACGGGGGTTTAACCCGGTTCTAGGGTGCACCAAACCTCACACTTACCCTACTGTCATCCCATTAAAACAGGACAGTGTAAATAAAGAAATCCCCGCCATGATCTAATCTCCAACCAACAAGGCAGCATCAATAGGCAATATAAGTAAAACACAAATATGCTCGTGTAAATATAATACAAAAAAACAATAGCCTAGAAAGCCACAATGAAGGTACTCAATGACTTGGCAGAAGCCAGAGCAGTAAGAGAATAAACCATTAAGGGCACGACAAGAAAGATCATGGACAAACATCAAACGCCACCGTTCCAATGGGCTTTAGGTAGGCGTCATCATAGGGTCCACAGCCTGTCCGGTCATCGTACATTTAAAGAGGAAAGCATAGTGGCGAACTGTAAAAGGGTTTATCACCAAGCATGCAGTACGTTGCAAAATGATAGGGTCATAACCTCTTTTGATAAACTTTTTAACAAGTTTAACAAAGATAGTATGAAAGTGATCATGACCAAGAATTTTACGAAGTTTATAAATCACATCACCATAGAAGTCAGGTTGTGATAGTCTGTAGCACTACGGGGTCGTATGCTATGCTTGTTGTGATTTCCATAATTTATTGGTACATATAAAACAGTCCGAATAATTACACATTCATAATCCTGTTATATATATATATATATATATATATATATAAACAAATCCGTTTCGTATAGTGTTTTTTTTAGTACGTCCATTTGTTAACTGATTAAATAGTCCTTATTATTAAATGTCTTAGGTTCACAAAGTATAATAGTATTTAGAAACTTTCAAATGTCCAAATCTACCAATTAGTATGTAACGATACTATACTGGCTTACATAGTATAGTTCAACTTCTCCCACACCCCCGGTCTTAGACTGCGGGAATCCATCTTACAAGATAGACTGACTCTCCACTACTCAACCACCGACCCTAGACTCTCTATAGACTTAACGCCAAGGCGATTACCTCATTGTTTGCATAAATTACCCACAAGACCTTTCGGCGAATGGTCTCCCTTAATATGGCAATACCTCTTAACTCCCAGACTTCCAGAGAAACTAAGCTCAGAGCAAGTAAACAATAACAGCTGTTCAGATGATTAACCAACAACTACCTGACAGTACTAGGAATCTCCCACTGTATGATAAGTTATAAGAGGGAGTAACAGGGGTGTACTTGAATTACAATTGTGTTACATTTGTAACTGTTAGGTTAAGTACAGTGGCAAGGCTGTAGTGTTACAAGTCCTTGTCGCAGAAGAGTCCTTAAATTACTTTTATATTTGGAAAAAAGATCAGGGTTACGATAATACAATTTTGCAAAGGTTTTACGAAGTTTATGGTAACGGTAACCCTGATTGAGTAACTTTTTAGTTATGCAAAGATTACGAATATTAAAGTCATATATAAATGTAAGTTAGATGGAAGATTACCATTGTTTGGAAATTTCAAACCACAAATTAAATACGTATATCAAACTGAAAAAATAAACGTAATTAAAAGTTTTACATTTGATAAATTCGACAAACCTTGGTTGACTTATAAATCCCTACTTAATAATTAGTTTTGTTTTAAATTTTAAGAGTTACACTGTGCAACACATCTATCTTGTATCATCTATCTTGTTCCTTCTTCTTGTTTTTTGTTTTGTCTTTTTCTGACAAAAGGAAAGTCCCAAGAAATGTGTAATAACTGTTAAATTATGTTCCCCGCTGTTCTCACTGAATATGGAAGAGTCACACCTCCATAGAAATATCTTGTCTTTTCTTTATATATTTAGTGGATAACACCATTTTTGTTTCACAGTCAACTGTTGAAAAACTCAGCATAGATGGTATGTGGATCTTGTATAAAAGCTGAAACACTCATAGTTGATTATGTTAGGATTGTATTTATCTACGTTAAACAATTCTTTATTTAAGATATATATGCTGGGTTTTTAAAAAAAAACACAAATATTTCTTTACAATTATCAATGAAAGGCGTATTAAAGTAACAAAATAAATATTTTGACAATTTTGTAAACGTCAAGATTTAAAGGGATTGCTGTATTTGTAAATAAAACTCTTTTGAAAGACCCTCAGATTGCAGAGAGCCCCTTTCATCAAAATTGTATTTTAAATCTTCTTTTGAATATTGTAAATAAATATAAAAAAAAATCCCCATTTATATAGTTTCTAATCAAGATATGCATTTTTTTTCTTCTAAATATTTTGAAAACTGTTTATATATAATACATATTATACATATTGCATCTATATATGTACGGTTTGTAGAGGGGTGGCCCACCCCGACCCTCACAGACCTATTACGGGGTGAATAAATGGATTACCATTAATTTGGTGATCGAAATTAAAAAAAACACAAAAAAACTGTGCAAATTGAAGAGACATGTATCTAACACTGCAAGACTTCCACAAGAGCAAAAAGTTCATCGGTAGCCCACTGAAGGCAAATCAGTTTAATTTACCAGGAGCAGATAAATTCACATCTCTTGATTTTGACCCAAGACCACTACACCTAAGGAACAACCCTGGTTACACGGACCACTTCAGGAATGCTTGTATAAGTTTCCATGCAGCATCAAAGATGCCTATATTCCAGATGTTTACAACCGCTAACAGTTTAGCAGTGGCCCATGATCACGACTACAGTCTTCTTACTCCAGAAGATCAATTTCTCGAGAACATTTCGGTGACAAAACTTGCACCAGACGAGAGAAAAGCTGTTGAAGAAAGGACTATTGGGCAAAGTCAAAACCCACAGTGGTACGATGAACGTACAAAGCGACTTTCGTCGTCAATGTTCGGTCACGGTCACAAAAATAAAATGCCCCAGCAATACACCATGGTAAAAAATATGAAGATATGGCTATCTCCAAGTACATGTCTGTAACAAGGGACGATGTCAAGAAATGTAGTGTCGGAGCAATACCCTTATATTTCGTGCTCACCAGATGGCTTCATAGACAGTATGCGTATTGCTGAAGTAAAGTGCCCTTTTACGGCTAAGGATAAAACAATCGGTGTTGAAACCGTATCGTATTTGAAAGAGAACGCAAATTCAGGGCTAAAGGGCACGAGCGGTAGCTAGCATATTTCACTACCACTCCTGATCAGTCTCAATCAAACCGAGACTGCAATATTTCGTATGAGTCGTGCTCGGCCGTTTCCAAAGGTCCATTAGCGTACTCTTTTTGTCAGTCCTGTCTAGTCGGTGTCTGTCTACATGTAGCAGTGAGTTCAATGCTCAACTTTATAGTGTTGCTACACTGAAATATCATTCCATAAGTGCATGACATGATACCATAACAACCCTGTTGCATATAATGACAATACGTTAAAGGAACACAGCAATTTTGATTTCTTTGAAACTTCCGGCATCCCATTTGTTTGTTTTTTAAATCTCATGTTTAGCTCTACTGGCCGAAGGCCAGCAGAGCTTATGGGATGCCGAGTTGTCCGTCGTCCGTCCGTCGTCCGTTGTTAACTTTTGTCTCGTTAAGACGATAGGGCCTTTATTTTGAATCCAATCTTTACCAAACTTTAACAGGTTGTTAATATCAATGAAAGCTCGGATGAGTTCGAAAACAAGCCAGATCGGCCAAGTAACAGCGGAGTTATGGCCCTTGATTTAGTTAAAAATGCTATATTGCTATATTTTGCCTCGTTAAGACGATGGGGCCTATAGTTTTCAACCTATCTTTACCAAACTTTACCACATTGTTAATATCAATGAAAGCTCGGACAAGTTCGAAAACCAGCCAGATCGGACCAGTTACACTAGAGTTATGGTCCTTGATTTAGTTGAAAATGCTATATTGCTATATTTTGCATCGTTAAGATGACAGGGCCTTCGTTTTTCATCCTATCTTTACCAAACTTTACCACATTGTTAATATCAATGAAAGCTCGGACAAGTTCGAAAACCAGCCATATCGGACCAGTAACAGCGGAGTTATGGCCCTTGATTTAGTTAAAAATGCTATATTTTGCCTCGTTAAGACGCTAGGGGCTTCATTGTTCATCCAATCTTTACCAAACTATATCAGATTGTTAATATCAATAAAAGCTCGGACAAGCTCGAAAACCAGCTATATCGGAATAGTAAGAGCGGAGTTATGGCCCTTGATTTAGTTAAAATGCTATATTTTGCCTCGTTAAGACGATAGGGGCTTCATTGTTCATCCGATTTTTATCAAACTATCAGATTGTTAATGTCATTGAAAGCTCGAACAAGTTCGAAAACTAACCATATCGGACCAGTAACAGCGGAGTTGTGGCCCTTGATTTAGTTAAAAATGCTATATTTTGCCTCGTTAAGACAATAGGGGCTTCATTGTTCATCTGATCTTTACTAAACTTAATCAGATTGTTAATCTCAATGAAAGCTCGAGCAAGTTCGAAAACTAGCCATATCGGAACAGGAACAGCGGAGTTATGGCCCTTGATTTAGTTAAAAATGCTATAGTTTGCCTCATTAAGACGATAGGGGCTTCATTGTTCATCCGATCTTTACCAAACTTTATCAGATTGTTAATATCAATAAAAGCTCGGACAAGTTCGAAAACCAAACATATCGGACCAGTAACAGCTTAGTTATGGCCCTTGATTTAGTTCAAAACGCTATATTTTGCCTCGTTAAGACGAGAGGGCCTTCATTTTTCATCCGATTATTACCAAACTTTTATTTTTTTTAATTATTTTTTTAAATTAATATATATTTTTTTTATTTTTTTATTTTTTTTATTTTTTTAATTTTAATTTTTTTTTTTTATTTTTTTTTTTTAATTAATATTTTTTTTTTTAGCTCTATGTTGGACCAGTCGGACCAGTAAAAGAGGAGTTATGGCTCCAAACTTTTATTTTTTTAATTATTTTTTTAAATTAATATATTTTTTTTATTTTCTTTTTTTTTTAAATTTTTTAATTTTAATTTTTTTTTTTTTTTTTTTTTTTTTAAATTTTTAATTTTTTTTTTTAATTTTTTTTTTTTTTAATTAATATTTATTTTTTTAGGTCTATGTTGGACCAGTCGGACCAGTAAAGGAGGAGTTATGGCTCTTGATTTAGTTAAAAATGCTATATTTTGCCTCGTTAATACGGTAGGGCCTTCATTTTCATCTGATCTTTACCGAACTTTAACAGATTCTTTAGTTATGGCCGTGATTTAGTTCAAAAGCTGTTTTTTTCCCGAAACTTAAAAAAACGTAAATGGCAGTCACTCACTCGCTTCATTGATGTTATAAGAGCCATGTTAGAGTGAGCGTCCACAGGCCCTCTTGGGCCTCTTGTTTTTAATTAAAATGAATCAAGGTGCCAATTTTAATGCTTGATGTAAAGTTCAAGATTGCCATGTGTCCCTTTAACTGCACATTTACTTTTCGCTATATACCTGTTATGTTTATACAGTGTGATGGGTTGCCTACCCTGACCCCTCACATCTATGATAGGGAGAATAAATGGGTTACCATATGGTGACTGAAAAAAGAAAGGATTTTTTAGGTATATTATTTACAAGTTTTCTTTATAATATTTATGTGCTGCTTTGGGAGGTCTTTACACTATATGAGCAATCTAAACAGGCCTGAGACTGCTTTGGTAGGTCTTTAGAATTGCTGGAGTTACAAGGATTCAATTAATTATGCACGGATAAAGAATGTTGAAAGATGGACAAATGTAACATAAAAGTAGTTTATTTGCATCATAATATTTTGTAGTTTTCAATAATGAATGACCATGAATGAGATACAAATTATCACATAACTTACAATCCTTGAGATTCTATTTTTCACATAACTCACATCTATTTATCACATAACTATTTCAAATTGACCTAATGCATTTTTCTATCGTTTTGATAATTGTCTGTCCGCCCTCATTTGCATAGTTATTTCAGTAGCGGATTATCCAAAATATAAAATTATTTCACTCCCTCTCTGTAAGTTACGTGATAAGATTCGATACAGAGTGACATCGAGGCAATTTACTTAATCATTGATGTAAAGAAGTCAAATAAAACTTTCAACAAATTATTTATTAAATTGTAGCAAATATAAAGACTCTGATTCTGAATTAAAATTTTCTGTCTGAAATTTAATATGGAAGTGTAAACAATGCCAAATCACATTTTATTAAACGCTTGGATTTTATTCCATTAGTAGGCATGACTTAATGATTACTAAAATTCTGAAAGTATTGAATCCAGTCTTTGTATTAATATTGATGCGTTTAGCGTCTCCGTGGCCGAATGGTTAATGACGTTGCGTTGTAAATCTTCGCCTTTCACCGCTGCAGGTTCGAAACTGGGAGCTCGACTTGTGAGGAAGTGTCGATTCTTACGGATGACGGGATGTGTATCATACTTGTTCTACCCAGGAAAAGTGGATGGCCTGCCTCCACCACAAAAAATCAACCGTCATATATAACCTTACATGAACATGACGTAAAACCCCATACAAACAAAAGTTTTATATTACAGTTACATAAAATATGTATTGCAAAAAACATTTAGTTTGAAGTGTTTAGCACTTTTGTTCTCCATGATGTTAACACGTGTCAATCAATCATTCAGGCATGTGGGGAAACAATGCCACATCTAAAATTGCAAAGCATATAACAAATAAATAATATTTCAGAAGAAATTTTCATTTCTGTTCCTGTCAAAGGGTGAAACAAAATTGTATAAGTTTTTCCAAGGCCGATTATGCGCTCTATGTGCACTCTTTTGCTCGCTATTTTTCTGTCTTTCATGACAACTTTTCCTGACATCATATTTTCCTTTTTAAAAAATGTTTGCTCATTTATTTGAACATTCATGGAGGCAAATAGTCCTGAACATTAAATCCTTTGTCTGCCATGATTGAATAACATGGATCGCATATTTGATATAAATTGCTGCGTTCCGCAATATTTCGGTCACTTGTTGAGCCACCATACAGTGGAGAAATATAAGACACGAGGCTGCCAGGTGTAGCGCCAATGAGTGTTTTCACCGTATTTCTATTTTTATACGTGGAAAATGTGGATTGCTGAGCTGTTGGCGCCTTCGGGTTTTTTACTGGACATTCAGTTCCATCTATAACAACACGAGTAGTTGGAAATTTTTATTTAAAATCTGAGGGTGCAAAATATCGCACAAGATTGTGTCAAGGCTAAATATCAAATATAATCCATGTAAACACTATGTTTTTCACACTGCTTTCTGATATATTAAACATATGTGAAAGTTCAAAATGTGTTCGATTTCTTCTAAGTTTTGTCAATGTCAAAAAGAAATGAATTATAACAGACATACTTTCAGATAAAAGCAATAAGCTGTAGGTCCAAGGTGTTTAAAACAAATGTTAATGTTAAGTAATTTGCAAGTCCGGTATAAAATTGAGTGCATTTGCCGTCATCTTTAAAGTTTTCGATATCTAAAAGGGGCTTAGTATCGGTCGATAGTAGTATAGATACTGGGGGTACCATGACAGTTTCCCTCGCGGGCCTCAAACCCAAGCAACAGTAAAATATGCCAGCCGTGGCTATTAACTCAAGCATGCCATCATTTACATAAAAAAATCTAAATGAAAGTCATGCTTAAGTCAAAAGCCCCGACACATAGTATTAGTTGCTCAAGCAACCCCGCTCAGGGAAACTCGCCTGATACCCCCAGTATCTATACTACTAATCAATCCGGGTTGTCATTTTAATAAAACTGAAACATTTGCAACTCATTAAGCAAAGTCAGACGGAACGCGAACCAGTACCCCAGTATCCATACTACTCAACCTAGTTATTGGACAAAAGTGTCTTCAGAGACATTTTTGACCTACTTAACTTGACCGATAAAGCACTTCTAGATTTAAACCTAATATCGATATTGTATGCTGAAGCACACGCTAAGGTAAAATTATACTATGGTATTTACTTAATCGTAGTACACTGATACGCAGCAAGTGGTTTTAAACACATGCTTTAAATAACTGGTATTACGCGGCAGGCTAATTATATCCGATGCAGTGCTCATGCTCGAAGTTTCGTACGATTACGTTTTAATGTTTTGAATGTCCTTAAATGATACCAAACTATTAAAGCTATTATCATAACCGGTCCATTTTACTAATGCTAATTTCTTTTTATAATCGCGTCGTATTACTTTTTCAATCCTCAATAGTTCTTGCTTTGCTTTTATCATTTCTGATTCATAAAAGCTGCCATCAATCTTTTGATTGTTTAAGTCGTTTATTTTGTACGTCACAGGATTTGTATATTGAATTCCATCAACAACAAATATTTCTTCAGTCCAATTTGGGGTATACCCGTTTTCAAACATTCTTTTATATTTACTAATTCTAACTTTATCCCCTATTTCAAACTTTGGCTTAATTTGATTACTTTTCATCTTTCCATACAAGTTGAAATACACCGTTCCTTTACATTTTTCATCACTAGCTTTAGCCGGTGTCATTTTAATACTCCGATGTTTTGTATTATTATACTTATCAACCATTGCCTGAAGCACGTCTAAATATGTATTTGTATTGTTAGCTGTAAAATATTTCCACATCTTTTCTTTTAATGTCCGGTTAAATCGTTCAATTACTACAGCCTTTCCGAAATTAAATGTGTGATACATTTCGATATTATTGTCATCAAGGAATTGCTTAAACGCCTTGTTATAATATAAAACTCCACACCTTGATCAACCCACAACAATTTACACTCTTCCTGTACTGATTATATGTTGGAACGCTTTGGTAATTTCTAAACCAGTTTTATTTGGAACCGGCACAACCCAAGCAAATTTACTGTGTCTCAACTTATTCGTTTTTCTAGAGCTTGTACTCGAGTTGAGGACTTTAATATTCGTAATGTTTGTATAACTAAAAAGTTACTCAATCAGGGTATTTATTATCGTAACCCTGATCTTCTTTCCAAATATAAAAGTAATTTAAGGACTCTTCTGCGACAAGGACTATCACAACCTGACTTCTATGGTGATGTGATTTATAAACTTCGTAAGATTCTAGGTCATGATCACTTTCATACTATCTTTGTTAAACTTGTTAAAAAGTTTATCAAAAGAGGTTATGACCCTATCATTTTGCAACGTACTGCATGCTTGGTGGTAGACCCTTTTACAGTTCGCCACTATGCTTTCCTCTTTAATTGTACGATGACCGGACAGGCTGTGGACCCTATGATGACGCCTACCTAAAGCCCATTGTGACGGTGACGTTTGATGTTTGTCCATGATCTTTCTTGTCGTGCCCTTAATGGTTTATTCTCTTACTGCTCTGGCTTCTGCAAAGTCATTGAGTACCTTCATTGTGGCTTTCTAGGCTATTGTTTTTTGTATTATATTTACACGAGCATATTTGTGTTTTACTTATATTGCCTATTGATGCTGCCTTGTTGGTTAGAGATTAGATCATGGCGGGGATTTCTTTATTTACACTGTCCTGTTTTAATGGGATGACAGTAGGGTAAGTGTGAGGTTTGGTGACCCTAGAACCGGTTTAAACCCCCAGTGGCCTACTTTGCCACTGACCGTTCCAAGACGGTAGCCCTATTGTCAACCCTTTTTGTGTTTGTGATGTCGTTTGCATTTATTATTGCTTTTGCCTTCTTGTTTGTCTGTTTGCGTGTTTGTTTCTGTGTTTTGTGGTTGACTGTCCTCCTTGAATGCTACTTTCCCTGTCCGATCTTTTTATATTTCTTTTGCAGTTGTTTTTTTGTTAGTTTAATAGTGCAGCAACCTTTTGACTTTGCTATTTAGTTTTTTTGTGCAAGTGTTAATTTATTTGATTTTAAAAGTGTTTGTTTTTTATCAGCAGGAACAGTCACCATTCCATTTGCAAATATTTTACCAATTCCAGTACTTGCTGAGCCACTTAGTGCTCCTGTTGCTAGTGGTGCTAATACTTTTGGAACAAATTTTGCGACTGTTGGTAATATAGTTTTAGTGAACAAACCAGCTAATGCACCCAAAAAGCCTCCATTTTTAGACTGAGACCTCATTTGTGATTTTGATATACTTATGTCTAATCCCCGCCAATCGGATTTAGCTTTGTTAATATTGTTAATCTGGGTAGCTGTCAGCGACAAGGAGAAATTCCCAGTTAGTTGGTTATTTTTTAACCTGAGTGTTAATTCACTCTTGTTTTCATAAGCCTTTGCTAAACTTCGTTTCTGGCCATCTGTCAAATTTACTGAATAATTTACGTAATAAATACTGATAAAGGTGATCCTTTGGGAGCAACAAACACAATTCAGAGAATAAAGCAGCAGACTCGGTTTTATTGAGTCTGTTCATGAGAAGTAATGAAAGAAGCAACACTTCTCACGCCCCCTAGTACCGGCTTAAGCGGTATTCTGCTTTAAAGCCACCTATATTGGGCTCGTTGGTCCCAAAGGACCAGTAAAAAATAACACTACTGATTCGTAGCACGGGGAGACTTTTTACAGCCGCCACACTGCACTAAACGAACGCTAGTGTGCATGTTAATAAATACTGATAAAGGTGATCCTATATATTATAAGTTGATTAAACAATAACTAGTTCATTCCCGATAGTATCAATAACAACATCTTCCTTATATAGAACCAGAGTATAAACTTTATATCGAGCAGCAGGAGGTATATTTAATTTATATCTCAGATTTAATTGTTTCGGATCAATAACGACTTCATTTTCCTTGTAACTCAAATCGAAATATATCACTCCGAAAAGAGTTTTAAAATTGCTCACGTTTTTTAAAGTTCCAGTGTTTTTATCATTTTGCTTGTAAGAATAATTAATAACATCTCTGAATATTCTTATGATATTAGCATAACTATATTTGGTTTCTGGATAATAAACTCCATTTCCAACTTCCAGTCTAGCTGATTGTAAATAGCAATTAGTATTAGCAGCATTTACCTTAAACGTATCCAAAAGATGAGGATTTTGTGTTTGAGAAGAACTCTTGTCGGCCCTTTGCAAATAAACAAACACATGTTTGGGATTTTTAACACCAACCGCTATTCTAAATACGGATTCAGTTGCTTCAGAACTTCCGCTTTTTTGTATCATTTCGCGAAGATAAGTCCATCTTGTTGATGTCATATGATTTGTCATTACGTAACTTAAACCATCTGAGTTAAATATCATTCTGGGCATCCACAAAACTAATTTATTAATAACTACTTGACCATCATCACCACCAGCTTTGAAAATTACCACATTATCATCTGTTAGTTGCAAGCTGATTTGAATCTGACTAGGAGGAAGCATGTTTGTTTTTAAACCTCCAAAGAAAGAATATTTGTTTAATGGGATTATAGAGTCAACTATTTGATTAGTTATGATTAAAGCATGATGGATCGCAAATCCTGAATTATAACCAATATTGTTATTTTTACATCCTACAGGGATTGTATGACATTCTTTGATCCCGTTTTTCCTTAAACGCGTGTGTTTCATATACCGCGTTGAAGGTTTTGTGCTGATCGACATTTTGGCCCATTTTATTAGGGTTTCCTTAACTTTCCTCATTATCTTGTATTAGACACTGATGTCGAGTTTTGGACCTCTTTTAACAGTCCGTAAGTTTACTAATATTATTTCTTATGGATCTTTGATACGATTCTATTTTGTATCTCCAATAATTACTAATTGGCCCTTATTTCGCTTTTCGCAGAATGGTATTACTCTCCAAATTAACAATTATGAGTCTATCAGCCTTCTTGTTTGTCGTTTTGCGTGTTTGTTTCTGTGTTTTGTGGTTTACTGTCCTCCTTGAATGCTACTTTCCCTATCCGATTTTTTTATATTTCTTTTGATCATCTCGAGATTCTGCAACAGCCGTGGTATCTAAATAAAAGTATTCGTTTGTTCCGGTTGTCTTTACATAATCGTCAGAAATTTGAAGCAAGCTTTTGACATAAATAAATCTGTGAAGATTATTTCCAAACTATTTTTCCATTTTGCTTTACTTGCATTTGATCAATCAGGGAAGCTGTTAATCAGAGCAATTTAATCGCCGACTGCGAAATTGGCCCCATCAGCAAGTTTGTTTACTTGAAAACTTATTTCAAAATATGCATTATACCAATCAAAGTAAGAACTTCTATCATTTAGTGTAAACTGATAACCACTTTTCGTTTGTCTGGTATTATTTCCTGGTCGTGTTATTGGGGTATCTAACTGAATAGGTACATGTTCGTATCTAGTATTATATTTATCACTTCGAAACATCTATATATACTAGTAATTAGATTATTTTCTATTAATTAATCGATTAATTCTTGCATATTTTTGGTTCTTCTTCCGGATAATAATCTGTTAATTTTTGCATTTAAATCTTCTTTTTAGCTGCAACTTCTTTTTTATTATCAGCCTTTGTAAGTTCTTTTAAAATTATCTCACCTTTTGGTTTAGGTTTTATAACTGAAACTAACTTACCAGCAGCCATTTTTCCTACTTCATCTCCAAGTTTTTTAGAACCGCTTTCTATGATTTGTTTACCAGCAGTTTCTAATGCTTTCTTACCTGCTATTTTTACAGACTCACTAAATATCTTTGATCCAACATTTGAAAAAATGTCAAATATGCCAGCTCCAGTTAATTGGTCAACTTGAGTATATGTTTCCATATTAGTGTCATAAACTTTTTTTAAACGTGCCATATAACTTATGTTACATTAATGCCTTCAAAACAATCGAAATGATGTGTGGACACCATTAAGATTAATAATTTTACCGGAGAAATCGGTAATGTAAATATTAATACTGTTAATGATTGTTTTGTTTACTTCGCAGAACCCGACTCTTAATGGCTCATCTTTGAAAGGATACAATCTCGTAAGATCAGCTGTACTTATTTAATAAATGACATCCCCGTATGATCCATCAAAAATAGAATTACTTATCAAGTCACAGTGAATATACAATGTATCGATAGAATTTGTTATGTTTGGTGTCACAGTTCCAAATTTAGTTTCTCTAATAACTGCATCTTTCGTAAACCCGATCAAGGTGTGAAAGTTTGATTCTCTCAAATCAGTACGAACTTATTATGAACGGTAACCAAACATTTGAAACTTGATAAATCAAACTCAGTTCTTATCGGGACAGGTGAGTCATCTGTTAAATCATTGTTTACAGACAATGTTCCTTTTATGTAATTATCAATATCAGCATAACTGTAATTCCCATTTGTACAAATAATTGCTTTTGGATCTGTATCTGTTCCATTGTGATACCTTATCACTTTGTTATTAAAATATTCACTAAAATTATACCACGAGTAAGTCATGGAATTAATCTTATCGAGTCTTATACCATACTGTTTGTTTCTGCCTAATATTAATGGTCTGTCAAAATTACTCGGTGTATTTGAGCTATTAATTATTGACGCTTTTTCTGATGATAATACAATGTTTTGTTTAATTCCGGTAAATAAAATAGTTTATAACTTGATTTTTCAAAATTGAAAACTTGTGTAGTGTTGCGTTCTATGTATGATCTGAATTCCATACGAATTTTTGACGTAAGATATAATTCAAATGTTTCTTTTACTATTCTTTTGTCATTTTTTATTATCGGACGAAGATGCTTTTCGACATCACCCATTGTTGTATAAATATAGAATTGTTCTATATTGTCCTATATAAGTAAAATCTATTTCAAATACATAACGGCCTTCTTTAATAATTCGCAACCACTCCGAAGTAGTTTATTCATAATATTCTTCACATTTTATAAGTGAATTGGCCATAAAAGTAAATGCCTGGAGAAATTTTTCTGAACGCCTGGATCTTTCAAGTGGTTTTTGCGTCGGGTATGATACAAAGAAATTATAATTATTAGTACTCTTGCCATAATCTTGAATAATACTTATTCCATCTATCGTATATTCAAACAGTAGAATCCGACTTAAATAGCCTACTTTTACGTTTAACCTGTCAATTATATCAAGAACTGCTGTGTACCGACTATCAGACGTTTGACTATGTTCTTTAAGAAAAGCTATTTCACCTTCAAAAGCTTTGCTTCTTTCATTCTGAGCAGCTTTCAATTGCTTTGAAGCATCATCAATAGCAGTCTTAAGTTTATCAGTGACAATCAGTTTGCTCAAAGCAGTCTCCAGCGCCTTGCTGTCAATCATTTTCTTTTTGATATCTTCAAACTCTTTGTTGATATCATCAACGTTGGTGTTTATCTGCTCATTTAATATTTTAATTTGAGTTATTTCGGTAGTAAAGCAGTTCTCATTTGTTTTGAAGCATCGGCAATAGCAGTTTCTAGTTCATTGTTATCAACCATTTGTTTGTTGATTTCCCCGATCAATGTATTAATATTTTGAACACCAGATCTTATTTGTTCATTTAATTTCTTGTAGTTTTCACTCTCTTCCAATACATCTTTCTTTTCTAGCTCTTTTAAAGCATCACTCAACAGTTTTATTTCATCTTTCAATCCGTTTTGTATTTCAATCATTTTCTCACGGTTTGAGATGTGGTCTATAAACTTCGTAAGTTAAATGGGTCTGACGGGTTTCCTGACCGCTTTACAAATGTAATCAGGAAGTTCGTCAGAAAAGGATATAACCCTTTGGTTTTACAGCGCACTGCATGTTTAGTGATTGATCCCTCTACAGTCAGTCATTACTCTTCACTTTTCACTTGTGCGATGACTGGACTACCTCTTGGGACTCTATGATTGTACCTACTGAAACCCCAACTAAGGGAGTTGGGTGCATGAGCTTTCGTCCCTCGGGTTTTCTGGTCGTACCCTAGATTGGTTTTCTCTTTAGCTGCTACTACTATGGTTGTTCAGTACGATTCTGGATACATCCTGAGATGTTTATTATTTTGTATGTGTATCTTTAGTTAGTTTCTCTGGATGTGGACTTTATTGTTAGAGAATTCCTTTTGATGGGATGTAGTTTTGTTTACACTGTCTTGTCTATTTGGGCGTTGAAGACAGGATAATAGCGAGGATTGTGCGCATATAAAATCGATTCAAGCTAACCAGTAGGCCTTATTGCCTATGACCGTTCCAAGTCGGTAACCCTGTCTTCACCACCCTTTTTGTTGGTTTTGTTCCATGGTTCCATGTAGTTTTGTTTACACTATCTTGTCTTTTTGGGCGCTGAAGACAGGATAATAGCGAGGATTGTGCGCATATAAAATCGATTCAAGCTAACCAGTAGGCCTTATTGCCTACTGACCGTTCCAAGTCGGTAACCCTGTCTTCACCACCCTTTCTGTTGGTTTCGTTCCATGGTTCCATGTAGTTTTGTTTACACTGTCTTGTCTTTTTGGGCGTTGAAGACAGGATAATAGCGAGGATTGTGCGCATATAAAATCGATTCAAGCTAACCAGTAGGCCTTATTGCCTACTGACCGTTCCAAGTCGGTAACCCTGTCTTCACCACCCTTTCTGTTTGTTTTTTTCTCTTTCATTGTAGTTTCTAGTCCTTGTTTGCAGTACAGTGCGGACCTACGATGCCATTGCGTTCGGACGCTGTGGTTTCTATAGGACCCTATATATCATTTTGCTTGTAACTTTGTTTGTATCAGACTTAGTTTGTCATTAACACCTGTTGTTAAATTTTTCATCATATCTGGAATTTGATCAATATTATAATCACGTATGATGTTTGCTACTCGTCTTACAGTAAATTGCTTTGTTGCTGCATCATCTGCCTTTTCTGGATTACCAAGATTGATGATTTTATTATTATCCATGTTGAGATCACTTTTTAAAACATTTTCCTGGTTTTTGCCTTTGTTAAGATAATTAACCAGATGTTTTTCTTTTACATACTCAAACAGCACAATACCAAAATTTGCGTTCACAAACATAATCATCAAAAATGACTATCTTCTGGTTATCTGAATCTAAAGTATCCACAGGTAAAACTTCATCATTTGAACATTCTAATATGTCTTCGACTGGGATTTTATTTTTTTTTGCTATCTTTTCAAGTTTTTGTGATAAGACCCGATACTTCGACTGCTCCAAGTTTTTAGCAAACAAGTAAATCTTGTCATAGTAAACTATACAAAATGAGTCTAAAAAAGCACATGCAAATAAGAAAAAAAATAAAAGCAGTTAAACCCGCAGTTAAACCTGCAGTTAAGAAAGCAGTTAAACCTGCAGTTAAAAAAGCTAAGAAGAGAACGAAAGCTACATAATACTTGATTTAAGTTATCTTAACTTGATTTAACTTATATCAACTTATCTTAATTTATCTTATTTTAATCTAACCTTATATTATACATGTCTTTGTTAAAATGGGAAGAATTAGCAGATAAAAAGCGAAAAGCGAGTGAGCTTGTAAAAGAATACGAAAATAAAGTTACTCAAAAAAGACTAGAAAAAGGAGCTAGTCGTGATTTGTACAAAGAAATATTTAAACCTGTGACTGACGGAATAAAAAGTCAGTCAGAACAGCTAACCGAGCAGTTAACTGTTCTTCCGAAAATAAGTCAGCAATTAGTCGCTCTTACAGCAGCAATAGGCGAGGAAGTACAAGAACAAGAGGCATACCGGGGATTACCTCAGTTATTTGATGAAAAACCTCGTATGGCAAAATTTGATGGTAATTTTAATGTTGGTATGAATGAAGCCGTGATAAAAGCATATGACTATCTTTTACCAAATGAATTAGTCCAGCGTGTGGCAACCACTGGTGAGTATGATTTTGAACCATTGCTTGCGGATGTTTCTAATAAAATCAATACAATTGGACGTGACAAGGGAACCCTATCTAAGCAGATAACAAAGAAAAAGATGTAATGAAAAAGGCAGCACATGAGCTAGATAAGCAAGCTCTAATAAACGAGTCAGAGCTTATAGAACAAGGATTAATGAAATAATTTCGTTAAGCAGGCTCATTTCGTCTAGAAAATCCGTTTCAAGGGAAGGATTACAACAAAATAAAAAGTCCTACAAAGTCGACAAAGATGGTCGCTGTGGAATGTTACAAATTGATTTACCGGAGCTTGTTGTCATCACAAACGTATTGCAAAACAAGGAGAAGCAGTTGAGCTAGATCTAAAAGTAGACGAAGATTTTATAGACTTGATAACAAAGCGTTACAATAATAAAAAAACGTATTCAACGATGTCTCAGAAGGCTTTTAAGAAACGAACAGAATTATCTGGTTTGCCAATTCACAAAGGTTCTTCAAAGTTCAAAAAGATTTTAGGAGGTTGTGCTGATGTTAAATATTACAATAGTCCCGATGATTTGATTAGTGAGTTAGAGTTAGTATGTGGAAGTATCGAATCAGAAAATAATAGTCCATAGATAATAAATAAAGGTATTAGCATAATCGATGAATTATTAAAAATAGGTAAAATATCACCCGAAAAACACGAGCAACTATTTTCTAAATATTTTAATTAAATTATTGTCTAACTGTAATTATACATGAAAACCAAAGAAGATTTAATTGATCACTTGACGTGACTTGTGGCTGCATACAGACGCAGTTATAAATTGTGCGGTATTATAAACACAACATTACAGATTGCCTGTGGGATAATTGGTTGTACTGCCGTATTGGCATTGGTTCCAGCAATTCCTGTTTTTGTAGCTGCAGTTGGTGTGGTTCCTCCAGTAGTTGCTGTTTTAGTGAGTAAAACAAGAATAGCAGAAAAAAAGGCGTTGTTAAAAACACATCAT